>JAPYZO010003949.1:0-13390 GCA_030522905.1 Torymus flavipes | reverse complement strand
AAAAAAGACCTACTTCACGCACAGTAGTAGATAAAATATTTTAAGTAACTCGTGCGTAAAGTCTCACTTTACGCACTAGTAGCTTAAACTACTATTAGAGGGTAGCGAGGCGGAATTTCTTAGTTTTGGTTACACTCTTTTTAATAAACAGCATGGAAAAATATCTGAAACGTAACAATTACACACACTTGACAAAACTTATTGAACTTTTTTATTTTTTATTTCTCAGCAACGCGAATAACTTATTCTAAGGCTATAGGGATCAAGCCGCCTGATTTCATAATATAGTGCTCTAACATATATTATACACGCACCTGTATACTTAACCGTAGAGAAAAAGCGATCCCTTACAAATACAACATTTTTCTTTATTTCAGTGGCGATTTCAATTCAATATCGTTCAGGTGACTTAATTTCAGATCTGATTATTAAAATCATCTGAGTAACAATGAATAATCAAAGAAATTAAAGTATTGATTTATTTTATTTCAACTCGATGGCTTATCGCATTTGCTTTTTACGACTATTGCGGAAAAATTAAATTAATAGAAACTGAAATATTACTACGTTTATTACATCATTGATTTTTTTTAATTATATTGATTGGGTCGCAAAATGGTGTCACGCTAATCAACACTAAAAGTGCCATTTCTCTGACAGTAATTGACAATTTTTTGGAGGCAAATAAAGCTTACGCCAAAGTAAGCTAAATTCGTTTTTAACAGTTTTTCAACAGTTTATCAACATAAACATGCATAAAGCATGGAAATGAGCATTCGTAGAAGTTCATAATTCTTACAAGGGTTTATTAAATTTTCACTCATAATAAATAATATATAATAGAACAAAACTAATAAGTACAATAAGTTTGCGCAAATCGAGGGCTGTGCATTGCTTTTTCCCAAAAATACATGTACATTATTACAATGCATTATTCAAATAACTTATTGGATAACAAACATATATCCATACGAACAATAGCTTTTCTGGTCACCGCCAAAAACACTGTCATAAGAACAGAAAGACAAACGCTCCGTAAACATGATCGATCATTTGTCTGTTTTTATTCTTTTTTTTTTAATAGAGGTATTAACTTTTTCTAGATTCGTCCCAATCTTGAGTCCAAATGATGTAGCCGATCGAGTGATTACGGCGATGAGATGCAACGAGAAGTTTGCCATCGTCCCAAGTTACATGCAGGCTCTGTTAGCAGCCAAATGGTAAGTTTGTTTTCTAGATTGTTTGTTATATTCTGCACGTTATACGTACTAATATATATTTTTCTTTTTACACAATTTTTAATTTTATTAATAATCTTGATCGAAATATATTTAGAGTGTATATATATTGAAGAACAGTAAATTACAAGAATCATAAATTAATGTTTAATTAACAACGTTTAAAAGATATACGAAAATATGTACCTATCATTTTGAGAAGATAACATGTTGAGTAATTTAATACTAGATATATTCACAAAAACGTTGCTAACATGGAGAACGATTGCTTATTGCTAAAAAAAATAATAAAACTACCGAAATTTATTATTTGAAATAGTAAATTTTATAAAATGGCTATCTTAAAAATGAAAACTCTAATTTTTATTAATCTCTAAGAAAATGCAAAAAAAAAAGTTATCTCATATCACGGATTGACCAGGTGTGCCACTATACCTACAATGGCCTTCTGATCCTCTGTAGGTTAATCAATTTTCTCTCGTTCAGTAAACATTACAGTAAAACTCATTTTAACTACGAGTCATTTGTTTATTCCAACAAAAGAATTATACGTGCGGATCCCAATATATCCCAAATTCAAACGAAAGTTTTCGACACGAAAAAAGCTCTGAAAGCTCTAAAGATCCCCACACAAGTCCTTCAAAAAATCACGCCCCAAAAAAAGTCGAAAATCATCCATTACACTCTCTCATTTCTTCCCCACAGGATGTTCCCGTGGAAGTGCGCGGCAATGCTGTTGCGCGGCCTCGTGCACGACGCATCGCCGAAGGAATGGGGCACCGCCTGCATCAATCTACCCATAGCCGCGAGCAACGGCGCCGTTTCTTCGACGACGAAGTCGCCGACGACCAAGTTCATCGCGGAGGAATCCGAGCCGAAGGAAAATGGCAATGTCCTGCATCAGCAGCTCGCCAGGCGTGTCTCCAGCTCGGAAAGGAAACCCTGAGATTCCACATCCCTCGTATCCGTCCCCCTATTTTTTCGTATTACAATCAAAAGCGCGCGCGCGTGCGCGCACAAATCCGTCGATTTGCATATAACGCTATTAGGAGCTGTATTTAAGGAGGTGTTTTCTTTCTTGTAACTGTATAAGCTGGTATAATGCGCGGGAAGGTGAGCTGATTACAGGGAAGCAGCGGCAATCTAGAAACTAAAGGCGAGACACATGATGTCTTTCTTTCTTTTGTATAAGAAAGAGAGAGAGAGAGAGAGGGAGATTAATTTTTTAAGAGAAAAAGAAAACAGGAGAGGGGACGACAGAGAGGTTTATATATAAATATATTTTTGTACGTTGCTCGTGCGAAGATTGCTGGTATATATTTGGACGGAGGATTGGACTGGACGAAGATGTAAAGTAACTAAATGTAAAACTTGATACTTGAAGATCTCACTGTTTATATCGTATATCAATGTATTTTGAGAAAGATTATACTGTAGCAAACTATTTTATATATGAGTGTCGAGCGATGTTATTACTTTCGGAATTATATTGTTATATTATTTTATGCTAATCGACGTGTATCAAATCGAACGCCAATCATTCCGTTATACCGGCACGAACATCTTCGCACGAGCGCCTTTACAGTGGCAACACGCTCTACACACACACAGAAGTCTTCCAGACGACGACGACGAAGTCCCCCATCGTCGCGAGATTTTTGTTACTATATATTATATATATATATGTATACAAAAATAAATTGTAGACCCGTATACAATATACATATTTAGAACGTAAGCCGCGTCGATAATGCGTATATATAATAGCCGTTTCGCGAAAAGAGCAAGAGGAAAACAATGCAGAAAAATGCAATTTTTTTATAAATATATATATATTATATTATTATATACGAGGAAATTGAGATGTTGGTAGTGTTTTGGGTCCAAAGTGCCATTGCCTTGCCTTCGGTGTATATTATGCATATCAATGAAATATTATTGTAAACGCGCGTTTGTCACAGTCGCTGGACGACGAAGCGAGACTCGTCGACGAACCGTTGTTTTGTCAATTCGCGTGCACAAGAAATTTTTTTTTTTCTTTTCTCGATACACTTTTCTTTTTTTTTTTAATTGCTACGCATCACTGCAGATATGACACGTAGAAGTATATATAACAATTACGCCCAAATATACTAAGTTTGTTATTTTCGAAATTTTCGATTACTTTGCTATTATAGATGCGACTTTATATAAATTACAAAAAAAACCTTAGTTATTTTCTTTTTTTTGTTTGTTAGTGTGCTACGTTCTTTTTTTTTAGTTATTATTAATATATTATTACGTAAGTTCTGTAAGACGACACAACGTTTTTGAATAATAAGTAATAATTGTTGAAGCGTAGTTTTTACCGTACCTTTTTACTCTTATACACGTTTGTACAACTGTTCACGTAAGTGTATACATATAAATGTTAACAAAAACTTTTAAGCTAAACACACGCACACACAAGTGGCCAAAAATTTTTCAATGCAACTTTCACCTGAACACCGTGACTGATTATTCGCAACCAAGTGTCAAAGCGTCCTTTTTAGTGACGCGAGTATCAGGCGCCAAAATTATATCCTGCAATGAAACAAGCGATCTTTTGTATATAAATAAAAAATAATAAAACCAAACAACACCTGTTTGTAAAAAAAGGAATAAACGTTTTGTAAATTTACCCGGTCGTTTTTTGATTTCACCCGCCATACTTGACCCAATGGATCTGAGTAGACGAAGTCGGCGACGGGCTCGTTGTCCGTCCATGTAGCGGTTAAAGACGAGCCGTCAGGGTATACGTAAGTGCCCCGGCCGCTCATCGCACCGCCCGCGTCGATTTCGCCTCTGTACTCGGCTTTGTTGCTGTAGCTTTGTGAATCAAGTTTATTTTCAGATGTGGAATCATTTTTTAATGCGCCGGTGTTTTAAGAAAATTATGTTACATTTTTTTTGTTATATAATGGAGCGACATAAACTGTTTTGCTTTCTGAATAAATCATTTTAAATGTCTTTTCTTTATAGATAATAATAATAATTATGCTGCATTATACAGCGTTTTCATTTTTACAGCACTTCAGCGTCTTACCATGTTCGTCTATACCTACTTAAGGTCGCTTCAGCGGTCTAGTAGACCTCCAAATATGAGCATTTTTTACAATAATTTGTAAAATTTTTGTTAGCAAATTTCCAATGCTGCAAAAGTAAATTTTGTCCACTAAAATGAAATTCAATAAGATATACTAATCTTTTTTTTTTAATTTAAATCTGGATGATCTCATTTTATTTCTTGTTCATTTTCAGGAGTATATATATCAATAGGAAAATTTATATATCAATAGGAAAATTTTCAAAACCTGCCAAGATAGGTATATGCAACTGTTTATAAAATTCAATAATAAATCTACAAACAATTGGATATAACTTTGCAGATTTTGAAAATTTTCCAATTTTGATATTGTTGTCTCCCCCTGAAATTGAACAAGGAAGAAAATGAGACCTTCCAAATTAAAGTTGAATGAAAAACAAAAATATTATGATTACTTATTGAATTTAAAAAAAAAAAAGAATTTTCTAACAAAAATGTTTTTTGTTATGTTAAGAACCCTGTTTCCTGTCATATCAGTTTTCAGATTGGAATATGTAAATGAATCATTGTGAAAAATGTTCATAGCTTTAGGTCTACTAGACCGCCGAACCTACCACCAACTCCCTAACAAACTGTTACAATTTTTATTTTAATGTGATCAATATTCTATAGTTATTTAAATAAAGTATTTTTTTTTAATCAAAATACTTAATTTATACTTATAATTTTAGAGCTTGCAATTAAGTAGATACAGGATTAACTTAGTAAGGCATATGAAGATTTGAAAAGAATTCTTAGGATTTATAAATTCGATCGTTATACGCAATAAAATATTTGCAAAACTAACAGAATATAATCACGTAAGGTTATATAGACTTACACGATATGAAGATTTGAACTTATGTTGTCGTTTTCCCACGTCGCTCGATATTCGTCAAAATCATTTGTTCGATAAACACCATATCCTTTGAATAGTATAAATTTAATAATCAATGAATATAATATAGCAATTAAAAATATAAAATTTTCAATATACCATGACGATAAATTTCGTTTTTGTTTACAATTATATACTCGCCCTCGTATGTATCGCCGTTCGGAAAATTAAACGTTCCCGTTCCTTTCCCAATGCTCTCTTCCTCGGTTTTCGCTTTACTAGTTCTGCTCTGTTTACTATTTTTACTGTCTTTTCTCATTGTCAAAAATGAAATTTACATAAAAGTCTGTATGTATACTTTCCTATACACCAAAATGTAATGATTTGCAAAAAAATTTTGCGTTAATATTTTGTTTCTCGCGGTCATGTGTCAATATATGCACATGCTAACTTATTTAAAAGAAAGCCATAAGCTCATATATAAACAGTATTATAGTAATATAAATAATTAGTTAAGTATAAGAACTAAAATACTTACCGTATTTTTGAAAATTCAACCAATTTTAAAGTTTTTTTTTTAATTTTGATTTGAAAAAATGCATGAAACGCGTTGGTTTTTATTTAATTTAGTAATTTATAAAAAGTTCATTATCACAAAACTATGAAATAAAACTAAAAGTCGATATAAAAATAGCAGTAAAAACGCTTTTAAACAGATCTGCAAAACTTAACCTCTTACTAACCTTAAAACGGCTACTCCAAAGATAACAAACACTACAATATTGCTGCAAAATCATTTAGTGATCCAAGTAGTTGTCTAGCATATACCTATAATCACCAAAAAAATCGTATTCACACTTGCTCACCGACAAAGAAACCTCGAATTCTTACTTACTCATCTTCTATGACAGGTTCTCTTATCTTATCACTTCATAATTACCTAACATTTGGATTTTCGCGCGCCGCTCTGCGCGGTGGCACGCGCCGCCCGCGCGAATTCACAGTGAACGGAAGCTGATCAGCGCAGCTGGCAGCACACTGGCGGTATTATTATAGCAGTAGCAAACTCCTCCTATACGTCGACGTCGTGGACGTCGCGCGACAACCACGTGACCTTGCAGACGACCTCTAAGTCGCGATCGTCCGAGCGAACACCGACGTGTGCGCCGCGCGACGATCGCAGCTGAAGAGAGAGAGAGAGAGCGTGTGTGTGAGAAAGACAGAGGTCGTCGACGTCCTCTCGTCGTCCGAACGAACGAAACGTCGTCGCCGTCGTGTGCGCGCGCGCGAGATTCAGTGAAGGAGAGCGAGCTCTCTGATTACGTATAAGTATATAGTGATCGCGTAAGGATAAGCCATGCTGCGGACGACGACGAGCCTGCGCCACGAGCTAGCCAAGGCGACACTCCGTAGTCGCGCCGCCGTCAGGAACGACGTCGCCAGGTGCCTCGGTACCCAGTGCCTCCACAGGAAACATCCGCAGAGGTGGGTATGCGCCGCGCAGGTGTTATGGCCTACTATCTTTTCCGTGTCAGGGGAGTATTTTTAGGAGAGAGAGAGAGAGGTTAGGGTCGGGAGTGAGATTGGCCAAGGCCTTGTTCATTTTGGGAGCAAATTTTTGGGGAGCTTAAGTAATTGTTGCTGGTATCACCGATTTTTGGAATTAGATGAGGAAGGTTTTGAGAGAGAACAGGAAGTGGTGTAAGTTACGCTGGTGACAGAAACTGACAAGCGATTATGTGTGTCATACTTTCTTAGAGGAAGTGTGCCAATTCAACTGTATTTCATTGTATAATGTTTGCAATTTTATAGGATATATATGGTTTTTAAGAGCTTTTTAAGCTTATATTGAGTCAATAGTTTGTTGGATTAGAAGACTTTTTCATTCAATCAGTTTGACAATGATGCTTACATGCTTAAAAATAGGTGTAATCAGCTCTGGTATGCCATTGGCCAAGTAATCTATGATGAAGGCTCTAAGACAGTAGGCAAAAATAATTGATTTGTTCGATGGGAGTTGAGTTGTTGTTAATAACAAATTGATAACCATTTTTATTAAGCAGTTTGTCTAAATAGGAAATTTGTTCAAGTAAATAAGAATTTTTCAATTACATAGGCATTCTAAAAAATATATTTCAAAATTTTGCATAAAATAAATTGATTTTTAACTTTTTTTACCGACCAATAATGGCATTTATTATAACCAAGAGTATATTTAAAAATATTTTATACATATCTTATGAAAGCTCATGTTTATAATATATATGTAATTTGAAGCAATGAGTATTTTATATTTTTAAATTTAATATTTAATATTGTGAAGTAAATTTGGGACCTTGGATATTGGACAGTAAGACAAGACATAATTTAAAGATCATCAATTCTATAAATATGTTTAGGAAACTTCAAAATACATTTAAAACTCAATAATTTTAAGTGAAAATAAAATTATGTAATACAGCAAATAGTTATATGTATTGATTATATTAAAAGATGTTGTATTTAGGATCCTTATCATAAATAATCATGTAATAATCATTTTCTTAAACTGTATTTATAAAAATGTTAATAAAAATGTTAATAATAAAAGATAAAAAAATAATATGACAATCAAAAAATAATAGGAAGTAATCATATATTTTTATTCTTACTCAGGCCTCTTGTCCACAAAAGTGCAAGATTAGCAGCAGTACAGCCATGGCAACAAAATTTGCGATACTATGCAGATTATCCAGATCACATAAAGGTTGCCTTACCAGCTTTGTCACCTACTATGGAGACAGGAACAATCATTTCTTGGCAGAAAAAAGAAGGTAAAACATTTAATGCTAACACATTTTTTATTTGAAATTTAAAGTTGGTGTGTCTATACTCCTCATAAATATTTATACTTGGGAGATTCTAATACTCCGAAAGAGCATTTTCATGAACTTTGCAAGTAATAGACTATGATAGTAAATAACACAACATTTTTTAATGTAACCCTTGAAAATTTTATAAAAATTTATTACTAATTTATTATACTTATTTATACTTATTTATAAACATTATATTATAATTATATTATCCAATTTAAATTAATTCTATTCAGATATTATTCTTCAAAATATTACTTTTAACTAGGTATTTTCAATGATATATCAAAACACTTATTTTAAAGATTACATTTCCTAATTAAAATTATTTTCTTTATAAACGAATTTGTATCATAATGAAAAAAAAAACTTTAAATACTGTCACAGCCAAACCTTTTGTATTAAAAAACTCTAATAATCAAAATCACTGATCAACCCTCCATCATCACAGGTGAGAAGCTAAATGAGGGCGACCTGCTGGCCGAGATTGAAACGGACAAGGCGACGATGGGCTTCGAGACCCCAGAGGAAGGATACCTGGCAAAGATCCTGGTGGCTGCCGGCGAGAAGAACGTGACGATCGGCCGTCTGGTCTGCATAATCGTCGCCGACGAGGCCAGTGTCGCCGCGTTCAAGGACTTCAAAGACGACGGCTCCAGCGTCGCGGCAGCGGCACCGTCCGCACCACCACCACCACCACCAAAGCCCGCGGCAGCTGCGCCTCCGTCATCCCCTGCTTCGACTGCGGCGCCCAGTATACCTAGCCTAGCCGCGTCCGGTGACAGGGTGTTCGCCAGTCCCTTGGCAAGGAGGCTCGCCTCCGAGAAAGGCCTCAGTTTACAAGTGAGTTACTGTCGGATGTTGTTCTGTATTATAAAAGATCGATCTTACTGTATCGGAGTGATTGTTTAAAAAGTAATGTTGTTCTAACTAATGCTCATGATTTCGTTGCAGTCTTAGGCATAGGTTTCAAGAAACTTTTGGATTGTTTGATAGAACTTTGATAGAAATATAGGATATTGCACAAGAGTTGCAACAGCACAGTCATTGCTTAATATCAAATACTTAATTTTGTTTAAGGAAAATTGTGATACAGGGATATAAAACCTTAAAACAACGAGAAATTCGCATTTGCTTTCATAAAGTATTGATCTTCTTTTTAAAATTTTTTTTAGATTCATTTCGATGAAATTTTTAGAAATCTACTCAGTATTAATATTTTTTTTAATAATGTTAAAACGCAATATAGTTTGTTTCTTAAAACTGAATTGTTTACATCGACAAAATAACTTTCAGGGTCTGAAAGGCAGTGGCCTTTTTGCATCAGTGACATCGAAGGACCTTGCTGGCGCAGCTCCAGCAGGTGCGGTCGGAGCCCCAGGGGTCGCCGCCGCGGCCGGCGCAGTAGCCGGAGGCCAGGATATCCCCATATCCAGCATTCGCGGCGTTATCGCCAAACGGCTGCTGGAGAGCAAACAGACGATACCTCACTACTACCTCACCATCGAAGTCAGAATGGACGAGGCGCTCAAGATGCGCGAGCAGTTCAACAAGATGCTCGAGAAGGAGAAGATAAAGCTCAGCGTCAACGATCTCATCATCAAGGGTATGGCGATGGCCTGCAAAAAAGTGCCCGAGGGCAACAGCGCATGGCTGGGCGACAAAATTCGACAGTAAGTTGCGGAAGAGAAGAGAAAAAGAATCGTACGAGTACTGTTGATTTGTTTCTTCAATCGTGAATGTTTTCTTTTTAGGTATGATCATGTGGACGTAAGTGTGGCCGTGAGCACGGAAAACGGTCTGATCACGCCCATTGTTTTCGGTGCCGATATCAAGGGCATAGTTCAAATCAGCAACGATGTGAAGTCGCTGGCTGCGAAAGCGCGCGATGGCAAGCTTCAGCCACAGGAGTTCCAGGGTGGTACCATCACAGTCTCGAATCTCGGCATGTTCGGTATCAAGAATTTCTCGGCCATTATCAATCCACCACAGTCCATTATTCTCGCCATTGGCACGACAGAAACGAGATTAATTCCTGCGGACAACGAGAAAGGGTGGGTTTTTTTCTAATTCAATTTGCATTTGCTTGTATTTGTAAATTTCGATGGCAACTATTTTAATGAATTGTGGATGTAATTTTAAATTTCAGCTTTACTACCGCTCAGTACATGTCCGTAACTGCCAGCTGTGACCATCGCACAGTAGACGGAGCAGTTGGAGCACAGTGGCTCACTGCTTTTAGGAACTTTATGGAGAAACCAACAACGATGCTACTGTAGTAAGTTCATTGAAATTTTTTCAATGAATTAATTCACAACTCAGTTAGTTTAATTTTTTGCTCTGATGTACCGCAAACGGCAATGTCTCGATTTCTCGTTCAACTGTTTCCTGTCACTTTTCAGAGTAACATTCTACGCGAAGGGGAGTTTCTAGCGGCGTCCAGGGTGTAATTGGAAATGCGTTCAGCGTCTGATTGAATACTTCTTCGTTCTTTGTGATTTTGTCACAATGAAGGGGGCACAGAAATTCCTACTGTTTAGTCCGAGGAAGTAGTCCAATTCGCCAATTAGTATGGTGACGTGTAAAAAATGAATTCATCACCAGTTGATTGGCAATTTACTTGGCGCTTTGTAAATATACAATCGAATTCGAAAATAATTGTTATAGAGGCGTACATAACGGTAACCCAGTACGTCGCGATCGTTAAAAATCCTAACAGACAATGACGAGAGGCGTGCAGTTACCTAATTCTAGATGGTAAATATGTGTACATGTACAATTATTTAATAAATTATGTTATATTACGCCTCAAATATCGTTTTATTACTGTCCATTTACTATACAATTCTTAATATATATTTTTTACTTAGCTAATAATTTACAATACAACAAATCTTATTGTATTTAAATATATAAAATTAAAGGAGGATTATTTTTTGCGTGTACATGAATAACGTTGCCTCTTTTTCAAAGAATTTTCTACTGAAGAAACATAAACATGATAATTTTCCTTTACATAAAGTGCAAAACCTGATGGCTCATTTGTCTGAGCTGTATTTTTCTTTTCAAACTTTATCAAAAGTTAAATGTTGTGGTACTTTGTTCTATTTCAGAGACACTCCAATGATAATTTTTCTTTTATCATCTTCCTTCACGAATGTTATTGATATGCTAAACATCAATTTCTCCCAAATAAATTTGTTTATCACTTGATCCAGAACATACTGAAAACAATAAAATTCTTTTAACTACTACGCAAAACTTGGTATATGCACTCTAATTTTGTTCTCAAAGTATAAAATACTATAAAACAAAGAGCTTTATTGTTAAAAATGAATATTCTTATATATAATATATTTAAATATTTACCAATGGGTTCCTTTGGATGAAAGTCAATGTCGTTTACAGATCCATTATGACCAGGTAATTTGTACAAAATTCGACGACTTGTAGTATCCCAGATATAGTGGAATCTGTCTGAGGATCCTGCAGATACCTTACTACCATCTGCAGACCAGGCACACCTCAACAGATTTTTCTCAAAATTATGTTGATGACCAGATAAAATTTTGACACACCTCTCAAAAGGTGCAAATGGTCTGATATCCCATATTCGTAGAGAATTGTCCATTGCGTTAGATAATACATAAGAACCATCTGGGCTTAGGGCAAGACCAGTAACTGTGTCCATATGACCTTTCATTTTGTACAAAACTGCATTTTTTCTTAAATCCCAAACTTTTATATCATTATCAATTCCACCACTAATCACTTGTTCAGCAGTATCATTAAACGTGACTGCAGTAACCTAAAAGCAATGGACGTGTTAAATCATTTATTAAAAACAAGACTAAATGCTATGTGAGAAAACGGTAGTACAGTAAAAACATTTGGGAATGACAGAGTAAAATATTTTACAAAGTTTAGTATATAATAGATGCTGAAATCGTACCTGATAAGTATTATTAAGTGTAGAGCACTGTCCTTTCTTTCTGGGATCCCATATTCTTATTGTGCTGTCGTCACTTCCAGAGCACAATTGTGTTAACCCTCTTCGTGCTCCAGAGACAGAATTTACAAATGCAGTATGTCCTTTTAATTTTTTAATTCTGGTTGATGCTATAACATCCCATAAACCTAATGTGTTATCTGTACTGGCTGTATACAAATGATTTCCATCAGGACTAAAATGAAGTTCCATAACTGCACCACTGTGACCAGACATTACTGAGATATTTTCGCATTCACCATAAACACTCCAAAGAACTAAGCAAAGATAAAAAATCATACTTTAGTATATAGTGAGATTATCTATAAAATAACAACATTTACATACAGGGCACTTACAAATTTGTCTGTCAAATCCAGTAGATACAAGATACTGTCCTTCTGGATGAAATTTCAGAGAGAAAATATCTCCTTGGTGTCCTTCGAGAAGCATTATTGGAGCAGTCAGTGAAGATGTCCTGGGAGGTCCCTATAAGAAAATTATTATTACAGTAAACAGTAAAAAAAAAAGTAATATTCCTTTTTAACAAAGTCAAAGTAATCAACATTAATAATTCAAATGAATTTTGAGGTTAGACTTACACTTTGAATCAGCGCTTTCTCTCTACTACTAAATACTACTTCATTTTTTGTTTTCTTCGATGCCGGCACGAGCGACAATATATCGTCACCCTTTCTTTTATCTAGAATAGGCATTTTGTCTGCGAAATTAATAAATTATCTCAAATGTTGAAAAGCGTCGGCTTCTCTCCACAGTCTTATACAGTGACTCTACACGCTGCTATACTTAGGTATAGTTAGTTCGACTGATGAGGACAGATGAGCAATTGAGCACTGGCCAGCAGATAAACATACAGCAGGCAGTTTGGGATTTTTTGGAGTTTTACAGTGATAACAGCGCCACCTGCATATCTTAGGTGAAACAATTTTTGATTAAATATAAATGCGTATATATTATTATATAATTATATTTAATAATTTAGTAATATTAATGCTTTTACACTTTAAAAATACTATTATAACTATCTTTTCCATTTATTATAATTAATAAGAATCATTGTTGAATTATCTGAGGGTGAATGAAATAGGGGTATCTATGATGCTTCCCTCCCCCTCTCGCAGGTGGTCAGTGGTGGGGGTTTTGTTGTGTCTGCCCATAGTACCACAATACTACTCACGTGTATCGGTGTATATATCCTCGGAAACATTTGAAATAACGTGTTTCTGATGAACATAAAACGCTCGTTTGCAACTATAGTTGGTTTACATATGAAATGAACAACAAGAACTATAGACGCTATGGTGGTACAGTACCCTTGTGATTAGGATAATGTAGAAACCTACTATC
>JAPYZO010003948.1:0-15437 GCA_030522905.1 Torymus flavipes | reverse complement strand
AAGATAAACTTGATACCTCTGTCCAGTTTCGAGATATGCTGCGGACAAATTCATAACACACATACACACACACACACACACACACACACACACACACACCCCCACACACACACATACACACACACATACATACATACACACGGACATTTTTTAGAAAACGCATATTTCGACTCAGGGAGCCCCAAAATGCCGAAAATCATCGAAATCTAAGGGTCGAAAAATTTCATCGTTACCAAGCTTTCTCTTTGAGAAAGCAAAAGCATGAGCGAACACATCGACGCAGCATAATTATACGTTAGCGGGAGGCAAGCTCTGCGCATGATGACTCGTGCGATGACGGCAGAGAGGGGCATCCTCGATAATATATAAACGCGGACATAACGCAGGGACAGAAGCTCACCACAACTTTGACGGCACAAGTCTGACGGCGCAGTCACGAGACGCTGTGCGTGAACATGCTGTCGCGACGATTTCAATCGGTCGTTCTACTGATCGTGCTGGCACTTGCCATGGCTGTAGTGGCTGAGGACCTGTATTCAGCACAATACGATTACGTTGATGTCGTAGCCATTCTAAACGACAGTGTACTTCGAGACCAATACTATAATTGTTTTATGGACAAAGCGCCGTGTGCCACTCCCGACGCCAAATACTTTCAAGGTATTTTTTTAATTACTTAAACTTTACAAGAAATTAGATTTGCCAAATTTCATTTTTAAATAAAATAGAAGAGCAATGTACATTGTATTGTGGAAAATGAATTAAAATGTTAGCGATAAATGATAAGAAGTAGTTTTGCATTTGTGAAATCGGAGATATGTTCGTAATCAGAGTGATTGCGTGCTTCAAGATTATTATAACTCCAGTTAGAGAGTTTCATTTTCTGTCAAAGTGGGCGATAAACAATCGTATTTATACTGACAAATTTTTAGTAGTGCTGAGAATTCGCTAATTTTCTTAAATACATCGTAGATTGTGTCTTGTAATGTTAACTTCAAACCTTGTTCTTTAATAAGCCATCTTTATATAATATCAGTACATTTTAAATGTTGTGTGCTATGACGTATATATATTGATCCGCTACGCTGTTTGCTATTGAAACTTTAATCAATCTATTAACGCACTGAATTTATTTTCAAGATATAGTCACCATCTCATAAAGATATGTAACATTTTAAAATTTGGATAACCATTGTATCTATTTACACTCATATTTTTACGCATCGACTTGTGCACATGTTTTGAGTAGTAAATACATTGAATAGAATGTATCATTTTATGGATGTCATTATTTTTATTTTTATTTAAACTAATTTTGTAAAAATTTTATAGAAACCAATTTTTATATGCACTACTTAGATATAGACATATGTTATTATAATATTTCATGCATATTAAATTTCTGCGTAGGTATTATGCCAGAAGCTGCAGTAACTAACTGTATAAAATGTACTGAAAAACAGAAGAAAAACTTTGCAGCAATTGGTGAATGGTTTTCTAAGAATGAGCCAGAGAGATGGAATGCATTTATTCAAAAGGCTAGGGCTGATGCTACAAAGGCTGGAATTTTGTTGAATAAGAACTAAAATTAGGTTTTAGAGATATTTGGAGGTTATAGCGTGCACGTTGCTGTGTAGTTAATACCTTTGACTTATTAATGGCATTTATTTATAATAAAAATCAAAATAAATTTAACTTATTCAAAAATTGTAAGCTATTGTTATTTCAATGAAGTAATTCCCAAAGCTTATATATTACGCATAGCTGTGTAATAATAGTATATTACGATACGTGTGACTTAAGGTGGCTCGAGCGGTCTAGTAGACCTAAATCTATCAACATTTTTTACAAAAATTCATTTATACACTCCAATCTGAAAACTTATATGATAGGAAAAAGGGTTCTTAATATAACGGAAAACATTTTTGTTAGAAAATTTCCAATTTTGCAAAAGTAAATTTATTCCATTAAAAAAAAAATTCAATAAAAAAAGATAATCTTTTTTGTTTTTTATTCAATTTTAATTTGCAAGGTGTCATTTTCTTTCTTGTTCAATTTCAAGGGGAGGTATCGAAATTAAAATTAAAAAATTTCCAAAATCTGCAAAGTTATATGCAATTGTTCATAAAATTCAGTGAAAACTCTACAAACAATTGCATATAACTTTGCAGGTTTTGAAAAGTTTTGAATTTTTATTTCGATACCTCCCCTTGAAATTGAACAAGGCAGAAAATGAGACCTTGCAAATTAAAATTGAATAAAAAACAAAAAAGATTATCTTTTGTTATTGAATTTTTTTTTTAATGGAATAAATTTACTTTTGCAATATTGGAAATTTTCTAACGAAACTGTTTTTCGTTACGTTAACAACCCTTTTTCCTGTCATATCAGTTTTCAGATTGAAGTGTATAAATGAATTTTTGTAAAAAATGTTGATAGATGTAGGTCTACTAGACCGCTCTAGCCACCTTAAGTGGCCCATTATTTCACGTCGTGTGATGAGTCACTAGAGTCGTA
This sequence comes from Torymus flavipes, assembly GCA_030522905.1. Taxonomy (NCBI): domain Eukaryota; kingdom Metazoa; phylum Arthropoda; class Insecta; order Hymenoptera; family Torymidae; genus Torymus; species Torymus flavipes. The sequence continues at coordinate 12,920 of JAPYZO010003948.1, read as the reverse complement.
AGTATCGTATACTATTTTATAGCACGTTTATCTAAGTCCGCTGTCACGCCTATGCGTGCCATAAGCAGTCAATTTTTGCACGGCGAGGTTATATGTTATACTATGTAATACTTATGCATTCCTCAGATCTTCTTAATGATTATGATATCAGCGCCTCCTATTCATACCATCGTATTTTGTGGAAATTTCTACAAAATCGTACGTGATCGATATTTGTATATACCAATATGTTTCCGAAGAGTTCAGCATAATCGTAACTAAAATGCTAGTGCAACAAAATCGTATTTCTGTGGAACTTTCTGTATGATCGTATCTTATATATCTTATATTATAAGTTATTTAACTTTTTAAGTATTTTTTCTATGGAAATACATACGACCTTGCTGCACCGGACGCTTGAGCTATGATCATAATAGAGAACGCTTGACGAAGTACGATTTTGTTACACCAGCATTTTAATTACAATTATACTGGATTCTTCGACAATCTATTATTGTTTAGAAAGATTGTTAGCATACGATTTTGTAGAAATTTCTGAAAGATATGATTTTGTTACATAGATCCAATAAGGTACGATGGTGTGAATAGGAGGCGTCAATATATGGATAATATAAAACATTTAACATAGTATAGCCGCTTTACGATCAAAGTCGCAAGTCAGTGTTAAACTAAAAGAAAACATAAAATGTTTTTTATTTCATTCGCACAGTGCTACAACTCAGAAATGAAAAATATGCATTGACTAATTGTAATTACTAAACTTTGGTTTTACAAAAACGGCTCGCTTTTTAAGTTGCCTGTACTTTTAAAATTTTGTTCAATTATTTGAAATAGAAAATATATATCTTATATTTCTGAGTTTTACGATCTGACAAGAATTCTTCTCCGACCAATACAAGACCAAAAAACAAAATAAAAAATAAAAATCAAATTTGAAATGAAATTAAAAATATATTAAGACATATGATTTGTAAAAATCGAAATACTAAAATAATTAGTGTAATTTTCGGTTTTGAGGGCTTACAATTTTTATCTGGTGTACTTTGGTAAGGCTGTCAAGTTGAAAATAAGAACGAAAGCGTTCACAGTAAATTATTCATATTTTATGTGATGGACTGACGTTGGACGTGGATTATATTCAAAATTTAATATTATTTTTAATTACAAAAACAACAATTAAAAAAAAATTATTTCATTGTTTCTCAAAAGCTTTCGTCTTAGTTTTTTAATTTTTAAAAATATTTTTATATGATTAATTGCTTCAAACTTATATAATTTTATGTCTAAAACATATTGATGCATATGGAAAATAAAGTGGGTAATTCCATGTATATTGATCATCAATTACGTATAATAAATAATAACGAAATTTTGCCAGAAACAACCAACTTAGAATTTACGAAGTTGTCAACATTTGAACCTACTTCAAAAATCAATACACTTTGAGCGATTATACAATAGTGTTTCCTACAGAAGGTATATTCTACAATGTTCCCGAAGTTCTAAACAGTCGACTAATATACGTATACCGTAGAAAGAAAAAATTAATTAGATCAATCACACTTTCGCCACCATTTTTTGCGCAATCCTATTAGAAAAACAGTATCGGATCGATCAAACTGGCCTATTTGAAATTGCGTAAGCGTGAAACCTACAAAGAGTACGTGCGCGCGCACGCGTCTGAGACCCGGCCGAATTTCCATGATAATGCCGGGGCTAGCTGCGATTAATAACTCGTGGATGTAATACTATTTGTGCTCCGGGCAAGCGAGCGACCGAAAAAAAGACGCGCAGAAAAAAAGAGAACGAGAGAAAGACAAAACGAAGCAGACCGACGCAGTGGGTATATAAGCACGATAAATGGCGGTCAGATAAAGTGATCGAAATGAGCGATCGATGGTCGTTAATCTTTAATAATTCATAAGGCGCTCGGTCGAGCGCAAAGGCGCCCGCGCAGGCGTAGGAGGGGATAAAAGGGAGGCGTTCCCGAGGATCAGATAGCGCGAGAGAGATAGAACATAGACGAACGGGACGCGAACTTTATCGAGGGCTTCCCTCGAATTCGACGTAATTTTTTTTTCCTCGTACTATACACTTTTTTTTCTTCACGCTTCGCTCGCTAGCTCTTCTCCCGGGTCCCGTTATTTTGCCTCGGCGTTATCGTTGCGTAAATAAATGATAGAGAACTATATTGATTTCATATTTTCGTTTCATTGCTTTCGTTATTACCTTGTAAGGGTTTGAATGGGTGAGCTTATGTTGAATTTGAAATAATGACCAAATATTTTATTTTTTATTATTTGACATTGTTAAATTCATTTTATTATGTTTGTGTTTTTGACTGTTTTTTAAGTTAAAACAACTAAACAATAAACATTTCTTTTATATACAATTTGTCCTGATTTTATGCTTGACTTCTAAACATATATGTCTGAATGAATATTTTTGGTTATGAATACAAAATAAATCAATTTATTTTAATCCGTAAATCAATAAATCATTTAGTGATTAGCTATTAAGAACTTACATATATGTAAGTTTTTTAATATACATTTATCATTATTTATTAAATGTATACAAAATCGATAGAAATATAATAATTTATAATTTGAAAAGTATAGCTCAAAAAAATAGTAGACTTTAACATTTTATTTCAGATATACCGTAATTGCATGTTCCATTACAAACTACTGTATATCAAATTTCAAAACTTCATATCTGGCTACTGATAAGAAATAAATACGTAAATTGAATCTTCTATTACCATTTCAACCTAAATTGTAGTTGGATCATGCCATGGAAAAATTCTACAGTTGTGTAAATATTATGTTCTTTCATATGAATAATTATTCGTTATTTCATTGTTTTGTAATTTTATTGGAATACCGTAATATTTCATACTACCAACGTAACAATATAAACTTTATTTCTTTTATAATATTTTTATTTATAAAGTAATTGGATTAGCTATTTACACATAAACATCGGTTACAAATATGATTTCTGAAGAAAATGATGTATTTATAATAATATCAACGAAATATGATTCCATGCTAAATATTATAATACTGTCATATTACGTATCATAATTTTATTATCTTTTATCAAAATTGTTTTTATAAAAATATACATACTATAATCTTTTTCGTTATCTTTTGGCAAATTGCAATTGCACCCTTTCATGTGCCTTATTTTGCGAACAGCATAAATACTTGCAAAAAGTGATAAACCATTAAAAATCTTCAACGCTCTCGAAGAGAGAAAAATGAGGACAGCGCTTTTGGTGTCAACGCTGCGCTACTTTTTTATTGAAATTCAACAGCTACACCAGTGACGCACTTCGTTCGCTTACTTATCAGTGGCACTTTTTTTCTGATGAAAAATTCATGTTTTCCGAAAGTCCACGTATTACGTGTACGCGCAATGATTAAAATTCTATAATACTGCGTGAGAGCTACTCTTACAGTTACACAGAAATTCCGGATTATTTCATTTGTAACGATTTAAATTACCCGCGCAATAGACACCTGAGATCGGTCTACACGTCTACTATATAGAGTGTGCTTATTGTGCGAATCGCAAGGAACCGAGTTATCGTGCAGGAAAGAGCGATGAGCTCGGTCTCTTTCCACCCAGGATGCTCGACAGATCTACAAGTCTCACAGCCGCCTCAAGACACGACGTCTTCCATGAAGCCAGTGGTCTTGCTATATTAAGGCCATATACACATTGTGGCACACAAGCCACCTGGACATTATTAAAATGAACGGATTAAGTCTTCAAGCAAGTCGGGGACCATCGCTGGAGAACATCGGAGAAGGGACACGAGCGAGACATCATGAGCAGAAGAGCCCAGCATGCGCCAAGAATATAGGAGTTAAACGAGTAATTATAACATATATATAGAGCGGGATTTCTCAAATTAGTATAAAGAGTTAGAAACAGTTTAATTTATTGAACTAATGGCTAAATTATACCTGCGAAATATTGTAATTATATTTTTTCATTTGTCACATATTCGTGATTCTGTGTATAAAGTTGTAATTTTAAAATTTATATTTATTATAATTATAGCTAGAATTAAGAAAGTAAAAGAACGGAACTTTTTGGGTAATATACACTTTGTAAGCTGCATTTCGAAGCGGACAGGGACTATGTAAATATTCTTTCAATAATATATATATATACACTTTAATTTCTATTATAGTCATTTATTTCTATATATACATATTCCTTAATTGATCAATAAATGTTACACATTGAATGATCAATGGTTCATTTTTCTTTCGTGGGTCGAACAGAGCATTATGGAATTTTGCATTCCGTTTGCATATAACCGCCAGCCAAAACATATAATATACCAGAAAACGTATATCGTTATGTCATGTGAGCAAGTGGTAGCCTCAGCACATTTATTTCAATTTTTGCAGGACTGTTGGTATATAAACACCCACCAAAGCTACCGAACGCCTGTTTCTCGTTGGACGTATACTTAATCGACCTCTCACTGCGTGTTGCTGTGAAGATGATTGACGCGTTGATGCGGATATCAGTATTTTTATTAAAGGAAAAACGCTGGGGACTTTATGTATTAACATTATGATATGGCTCATCTCTTTACTTATTCTATAATTTTTATAGTTTTATTTTATATATTTTTGTTAGTGAATGGTATCACTAAATAATATTACACAAAAAAAAATTACTTATAGTATAAGGGCACTATAGTGTTGACTATTCACACTAATTCACTACTTATCAAATATAATGAATTATTTCTCTCTCTGTACGTAAAGTTTGATATTTTTTATAATCAAAGAAATTAACCCAGTGGTAAATATATCAACTCTGCTATACTATCTTTCAGCAACACATGGTCTGATTAAAAATTAACCCTCCCTCTTTAGCCGATGATGTTGACTTTAGATACACTTCCTAATTTTTTATAATAAAAGTAATTATGTTAATGTTTTTGTAAAGGTTAAAAGTATGTTTTTATCTTTGGATAATTCATGAGTTATTTTATATTCGGACATTGTTTGAATTGATACTTTAAATTTTGTGTTATGAAACATGATATAATGATGTCATGTAAAAACCTTAGTTTATTGTTATAGTTCATTTATTAAGCAGATATCAACGAAATGCTAAGGTACAGATAATTCGTACAAGTTTTGACGCGAACTTACAGTTTCCTGTGTGTTTTCAGTCATTCGTCGGTTCTGCGAGCTTATATCAGGCAAACAGCTCTGAATTCGTCCATCACTAATGAGTAGCTTAATATATGACGAAGCCTTGATAAAATGAATAGAACTCTCTTTGAAGGTGTGAAGTCTTAATCACACTTTCTACCTCTTGCTATCCAGTTCAGTGTAATTGGTGTACTTGTGCTAATGTTTTATACCATTTAATATAGAAAAAATGAATTATGATTGAATAAGGTATTTTTAAATTTATTTTAAAGACATGTATTTAACTATATTTACTAGGTATATTTGATAATTATCTGAATTTGACTTTGGGTCTAGACTAGAAGATTAATTACCAAATATTTATATTTTTCGTTATATTTTATTTGATTGAACGGTATGAAGTTTAGTTCTTATTTTCATAAAATTTCCGCAAGTATATATGTATGCGTATAAAAATAATTTATGCGGCATAAATTATTAAAAACTGCCAATAAATTTCTGCAACTTCTAGAATATCTTTTCAAAGAAATAACGTATTTCATCTATTCAGAAAAAAAGTAAAACCCACTTGAAATAAAAAGTAATAACATTCATTCACTTTAAAAAGTAAACGGTTGAATTACTCATTATTAGAAAAGTTTGCGTTATATAAATTAATTTATAAATATTATTTCTAAATTAGAAAAGTCGTTCTTTCTCACCTCAATGCAGATTACGTATCGTGAATGTCTATTCGAGTCAGTCCATCATATTTTGCCACATATAGCGTATGAATGGTCATTGATTTGATAATATCCATGAAATCTGTTGTTTGCGTTTGACAAGTACAGTCATACATTAACCAGATATGTAATTATCATTGATAATGAAATGCGTATTTTTCTGGGTAAATGATTTAATATGAAATGTTAGATCAGTAAATGAATTAAATCAAATTATTTTAATATAAAAATTAGATTACTTTTAATTTTAAATCAAAATTGATGCACTGGAACACGCGGTTCGATAATTAGATTAAGTATTTTCTTTCCTTTTGCAAGCGCAAACACGAGTTTCTGAATCCAATTTAAAGTTCTGTTGTACTAAATTACAGTGAACTTTTGCTCTTAAACAGTGTGATTAAAGTACGCCGTGCATGCGAGAAATCGCTTGTAAATATTTTTCTGCACATTTTCGTATTGAAACTTTCCTCTCTTGAAAAAATGATGGTTGGAAGTAGTGGCTCATTTAAAGAATCGATATGATTGGTTGTTGAACTAAGCAGTAATATTCAAAACAAGCAACATTTTTAATCTTAACTATAAAGGTTTAGAGAATTCAAATGGAAAGTAAAAGCGATTTTGTAGAATAAATTATGTCAATATTATGTTCGGATTTTATTTTTTATATAATTATTTAATACTTTATGAAAATAAAAATTCCAATAAGCTTATAGTTCTAACCTCAAAATTTAATATTAATTCAGAGTAAATGTATTACAGCGGATACTACTGCGGGTGCTTGTGTTGTATGTGTTGTATTATATCGATTATTAAAGATGCATTCAAATTGAAAAAAAGATTTCTTGCTTATAATACATAAATTATTCTTAGCATGTCTAATATGGAATATTTTCCTGCACATTTGTTTTGACAATTGCTTGCTTTGTGGTATTTATTTTTTATAATATCCATACAAATCTTGTGATGAGATTTCTTATTTATTCTACCTCAATAATTTTTATTAGCTTATATATTTCATCATATAAACTAGTTTCCTGCAGATTGGAATGTTAAAAAAAATCCCCGGACATTTTTTATTTACTTTTTGATAAAATTTACTTGTGTCTCTTTACGTATATCTCATATCATAATTTTGAGAAGATAAGATAATGAAATATTGCATGAGTGCAGAAACCTGGAAAAAGTTCCGCATAATTTTCAAGTGCAGTAATAGATCAGGTATAAATACGAGTCATAAGGAAATATGTAAGTAGTCTGTAATAAGCAAGCCTTTAGTTGACGTGCTTATTTAATTTTTTACAATGAAGGTATTAATATTTTTGGCTTTCGCCACATTTATGATAGTTCAAGGAAATCCTGTAAGTATAATAGAATATTAATTTTTAAAATTCTTTTTGATAATAAATTTTCTAATAATTATTTAGATTTCCCAAATAGGAGGCAGTGAAGAAGATCTGAAAGAAGCTGCACAAAAAATATTAAATCAAATTCAACCATTATTGAATGATTTTGATGGAATAAAAGAAAAAAGTAAAATCGTTGCCGAAGAAATGCACCAAAAAGAAGAGCAAATTTCTAGTATATTAGATGAAAGTGTAGAAATAACTAAACTAAAGGTAAAAATAATTTTCTACTGATATTATTAAATTTTTATCTAACTTTAATAAAATATTTTAATAATTTAATATAGGAAGAAATAAAGAATGCGGCTTCGAATGGAAAAAATGTAGTTGAATGTCAAAAAATATTCGACGATAAATTACATTCGGTTGGTGCCGATTTAAAAAAAGCTTACTATGATATCGTTGAAGGAAATTTAAAAGGCTTTGTTTTAAGATTAAATTTTGCAGTTTCGGTAATTATATTTTCGTATTGTTAATAAACTTTTTAAAGTGAATTTTATGTGATAAATTAAATTTTCTACTAATATCAATAGGACGTAGAATTAATAAAAGATGCTCTTCAAAATCATCTGGACAGAGAAGTGGATTTCTGTAAGAAAGACCCTTCTAAATGTAATATAACTGGATTATTTTCCGATATGATGAATGTCATATTTTCAACCGTTGATGATTTGAAAACCCTACCTTCATTGGTAGATAACGTTATCAATATCTTGAAAATTGAAGCAGGACCTCAAGAAATTAATGCAAAGATAGTTCCAGCGGTTAATGAATGCTTAAAAAAGTAAACACACTTATGTACAACCGACTGCGATAGATTCTACCAAACGCGCCCTGGTACCTTATTTGGTGTTCTTACTTCAAAGATTTGTCCCCTGTACTATAAGGACTAAAATATCTGTATAAGGACTGAAGAATAAATATATTATTTGAAAATCCAAATACATTGTATTTGTATTAACAATTTATAGATCTACGCAAATTCGGGAATATTGGATATTTCGAGTCGTACACAACTCAGTTGGAAATCAAGTTAATTTGAAATATGTACGCAATTAACTATTAAAGGGAGGCAGAAATTTTCATTTCCCACCTGTTTTACGGTAGAAATGGCCATTTCTCACCAGTTTTTCATTTCTCACCTGCTTTAAGGTAGGAACAGATCTTTCTTACCACTTTCATAAAATGCGCTCGAAATGGGAAATTTCCTCTCCTACTTCTACACGTAAAAAGGCCCTATTTCATACCTGAGTTGAGGAAAGTACCTTATTTTTAGCTCCACTGTGACCACTTTGTAGGCTTGAAAAGTTATTTTGTATTTATTTAAGTGTTATTTAAACCGGTTATTTAATATATATACGCGCAATTCTACGGAAATATACCCAAAAATGGGGTCCAAAAAAATATAAAAAATTTTTTTGAGGCACACCTACTACACAGCATTTTTTTGGTTCCTTGAGAGTTCCACTACATGACAAAATTGGCAAACACGCATTATACGTTGCCAAACTTTTTTGCCGAGCGAATCAATATCTAATCTTTTTTGCGATTTTTTTCCTTTAAACCTCTGCCATTTAGCCCAAGAACGTCATACATTATTTTTCAAAAAAGAAATTAAAACTAGAAAGAAAGCGCTTTGATTTGCTTTTTTAAACGATAAAAAATGATGATTCCTTCAAAAGTTACAAGGGTTTGAAGTTGAACGTCGAAATGGCATAAAAATTCGTAAATCGCTGAAAATCGTCCGTCCTGACTTTAAACGTGTTTTGTGTTATTTTGATGCCAAACTTCAAACTGCTATAACTTTCGAAGGAATCAACATTTTTGATCGTTTAAAAAGGTAAATTAAAGCTCTTTCTTTCTAGTTTTATTTTTTTTAAATAATATAGGACGTTCCTGGGCTAAATGGCAGAGGTTTAAAGTAAAGGGAAAAAATCGCAAAAAAGATTCGAGATTAATTTGTTCGGCAAAGTTTGGCAATCAAAAAACCATGTACATGAGTTTTCTCATGTAGTGGAACCCCCAAAGAATCGAAAAAATGCTGTGTGGTAGGTGTGCCCCAAAAAAAATTTGTTTATTTTTTTGGACCCCATTTTCGGGTATATTTCCGTAGAATTGTTCATATATATAGTACATTCCACAAAAAGGACGTCACAGCAGCGGGCGTAGCTACACTTTTATCGCTTGCTACTCCAGTAGCGGGTGAAATTATTTCTTTGTTGAAATTATTTCTTCGCCTCTGAATAAAAAGGAGCTAACTGAAAAGCTGGTTGGAAAAGGAGCTAACTGAAAAGCCAGTTGTTAAAGAAACTAACTCAGAAGTTGTTTGGAAAAGGAGCTAACTCGGAGCCGGGGAAAGAAAGGTGTTAATTCGGGAGAAGGTTTTTTTATCGAAATTTAAGTTGGTGGCATTGACGGTATTTTCAATTCTTTGTTCGAAAGAGAAACATTGGGCAGATGAGTTATAGCACCTTTCTTACCTGGGCTCCGAGTTAGCTCCTTTTAATTCGGAGGCGACGATTTAAATTCAAATGATTTTACTGTAGCAAAACATCAACTAAAAAAATTAATAATACTCTTATTAGCGCATGGTTGCCGTGCCTAAAAACGGTATTATATTGCACCAATGGCTAAGTGGGCTTTTTTATCTCGTGTGGTTTAGAGTATACTTCAGCTCGTGATTGCTCGCTTTCAACTCGTAGGTACTGTAAACTCTATAGAGTTTGCAGTACACTCGCTCCAAAAAAGCTCACTTTACGCCCTTGGCACACAATATACTGTTATTTATCTATATTCATTAAACGCACTGGCCGGTAATGCAAGTTTCTTCCTTGAGTCGTCTAGCGTCGAAACCCCAACTGTTATCAGTACAAATTTTCATCATTTCAAATAACTGAAACCTTAGCGTCTTAAGAGTGAGTCATTATATGAAGAAGTAACGGCTATTAATAAAGCTAACTTTTTTTAATGTTAACAAACTTAATTTTAATCACTTTCGCCAATCTGTATTTTTTGTTTTTTACAAAATACAGAGATATATTTTAGCATTAAAAAAATGATAAATAATGAAATAAAGTAAAAAGTTTCTTCTTCAACATATGAAATGGAGTTTAATTTTCAAATTCCCAAATAAACGTACACTAACGTCGAGATATTTATTATACTATAAATATGATAAATATGAAACATTCTTTCTTGTAAATCATGACTTCTAATAATCTAATAAATATTCCTGTTACCAATCTCTTTTTCTCTTTTGTGTGCTTTCAGGTAAATCGAACGCGTGACGAGTATGGCGTTTTTAAAATCTCTGTACCAACGCGTGTCGGACTTTGCTAAAGAAGGTAAAAGTGAAGATCAATCGCGAGTCCGATATAATAGATACGCTCTCGCGAGCTCCTCTATCTCTCTTGCTTATGATGATATTGTTATGCTGCCAGGCAATGAGATGACTTTAGTATGACATTCTATATACACGTGTACACTCAGACATTTAATATACTCTATCTTCGATCGCCTAAACTCGTTAATATTAGTATGAGAACCCATTAACACGTTTAATTCTACATATATATGTTGCTTCGAAACCCGACATACACGCGTGTACACGCACCTTCACACATTCGCATATGCATACGTCTCAGGGCATATGGCGTACATTGGATGCTCTCGTCTCAACGACGTAGCTTAATTGATCGGAACATAATGGTTCGGTATACGCGTTTGCACTAAGTACATCTAGCATGTTCGATTCACTTCATAGGAAGCGTTCTGATATTATCTGTCGGTTATGCAGGGGTAATCACTATAACTGTATTAACTAGAGACACCGTTGGACTCGCAAATATTCACAACAGGAACAGAAGTACACAAACAGCCACGCGTACCAAATTATAATATTTTTTTGTATACTCACAATTCTATGTGTAAGCTTGTTACTGTTATCACATGTCTTGAGATGATCTTTTGCAATAAACACAATAAGTTTCAAAAGTCGAGAAGTTAATTTTTAAGTGCTAATTTCAGTGTCTTATAGAATATCTACTTTTTAAATGTTTAGTATTAAATTTTATTGGCTTATTATATTAGTCACTATCAGAAATTTTAGTATAAATAATAGCAACTTCTTTAATAATTTGATCGTCTTGGAAATACAAATTTATCGTAATTTCCACACTAAGCATTATTTCCACATATAAAAAAAGTTTCAATAATAATATTCTTTAAGACGTTTTATTTCAAGAATTTTGGAAACCAAAAAGAAAAGATACTATGAAATTATATGAAATAACTAAATCATTGTCCTTATACGAGTAAAATAATTTATTAAAAATGCATATTCAGCTCATTATATTGGTAAAAACAAAAATATCTTTCACAACGTTTTCTAAGTGTTTGTAGTTTGCATACAATTCAAAATACTTTTCGTGGCATGAAAAATACTTTTATTGTCTCTCTATCATCTATTCTAACTTGTTTTGAAAGTGCATTTTTTAATTATCAATATCAACATGATAATTATAATTAAAACTCTAAACTGCTAAAGTTATAGACTGATTCTATAAATGAAATGTATTTCTTGTATTCTATCTCATACTTGTTGACACATTTCTAGCATTTTGCAATATATTTTCGGTGTAATCTTTATTGCATGTTATACTTAAGTGAAAAATATATTAACATAAGTAATTGTTTGAGAAAGTAAAACTAATGATGTTTTGAATATACAAATATTAAAAATTTAATAGATTAATGAAGGTGTTTATTGCTATACTAAACAGGGGTTGCTATGAACAAAAAGAATATTTATTTGGAATTTGTGACTTCTATTTCTCTTTGATATTGCTATGGCAATACCTATGTATTCATGTATAATAAGTATATACAATAATGGGAAAATTGAGAAAAAGAAATAGGGTACAACGTGTACGCATAATAATAGCGATTATATAAAGTGATCAAAGTGAATGATTGACGTACTGGTTCTGAGTATCAAAGATCTAGTACGTACTTACTTTATCGGCTCGTTAATTGCAATTTACTTATATAATGGCTGATATTTTAGTAAATTCATCCTTCACCATTCATCGTATTTATATATAAATTATTAGTTCAAATTACTTTTTTTAATCGATTAAGTATATATAATATATTTTTAAGGAAATTGCAAAAATTAGATATAAATAATGTATTCGCAAATTACTTTTTAATTTCATTTTAATATTTAAATTCATTCATTTCAAACTAACTGCATGAATCAGTTGGAACTAATAATATGAACATACCTTATTATTAGTAATCTGTAAATAAATATTACAAATACATAATGATAGCAATCGATTCAAGATCTGCATAATGTAATCAATTAAGATCAAAATTAAAGTTTTGTATCATTATAACTAGAATAATATTTTTAAACATTATATTTAATGAAAATTCTATGGATTAATTATTAAAAAACAATATGTCGAGATAAAAGAGTGTAAGAAAAAGAGTTTAAATCACGTTTTATCAAAGAATACTTGATTTATCGACTTAAAATTTTAAACATTTATTTTTATTGAAACATCAAAATGTGATATTAAAACGATTGAACTCCTGGA
>JAPYZO010003947.1:0-12145 GCA_030522905.1 Torymus flavipes | reverse complement strand
TTAGTGTATTATTATTAGATTAAACTATAATTATTAGTAACTATGGTTTTTTTAAATCTTAGATAGCCTTTTCATTTAGCACTGATTTGACTGGGAATCGCCGTGAAAGAACCACTTTAAAATTTCTAAGTTGGTCAGTGTGATCGAAAGAAAGTGGGCCCCCCAGGGCCCATTCTTCTATAAAGAATTAATATATGTAACGAAAAAATCATTATTTTGTTTCCTTCTAAAGAAAGATTTGTATCTACTATTACAATAGTAAAAATATCAGTTAGTACGGCATGATCCAAAAATGATGAATTTTTTCCCGCTAGGCCGGCATGAGTCGTATACAACTGATGCGACTTTTTCTACTCTAATGCATTGAACTGTTTCGAAATTTAATAATAACTTAATATTTTTCGTTATTAGTCCTTAAAAATCGATTACACAGAGCTAGTAGTGATCGTAGCGCGCGAGGGCGTAAAATCTTAAGGCCGAGTAATGAACATTATTGTTTTATTATATAAAATTATATAAAACTCGATTTTATTCGATGTTATACAACTAAACAAGTAATTTAAAAAACAATAATTATATCTTGGTAATTTAATATAGCAACTTTTAGAAAAAAATCGTGGTAGTTTATTATTACAACTACATGCCATTCAATTTTCAACTCATATGCATTATTATATCTCGAGGAAAAACTAGAAAAAAAGTCCTTTTTCGTTACGTCACGCAATTATACGATATCTTATTCATAGACACAATTAATCATTGGCATTAAAAATTGAAAAATTGAGACAAGAAATCAATACCTTAGTTTGGATTAGCTACGTGCCAATGAATTGGCAGCGGTTTTTTTATTTTTTAATACAATTATCACCATGCATTTTATTGACCAACAATCAAAACTGTTTTTAAAAATTCAGTCAAATAGTATAAATCATCAATGTTTGACATGAACCCAATGCATCTCTTATACAATTTCTTAACACATCTTGATTGAATTTGCTAAATTCCACATTTTTTGTCATGGTCATTGTCACTAGAGTTATGCTTAAGATTTATGGGATTATTAATTTTATTGAAAAAAAAAAAAAATTTAATTAAAAAACTCAAAATATCTTTAGAATCGTTTTATAATATAAAATAGAATTAGGAGACAATGAATGGGCCTTTGAAATGCGCCACGACTTGAACGCTTCGGCAACTAAATAGCTAAGAGAATATATCCTTTTTTTGTATCTTGCGACGATATGCTCAAGTGGTTGAGGATGTAATTTCTAAACGCTAAATTTAAAGAGCATTTAGTAAATATCTAAGCACGTAATAACCGTAGAACTGGCTATCAGTGATAGAGTAATGATGGAATAGATATTGCAAATAATTAAAAATTAGTTGACATTTTAATATTCAATTTAAGCATTTAAATAATACCTCTTTGGAGTTTTTTATACATTAATATGAAAACAAGATGCATTACAACGAATTACAAGCTAAATTGTGCTTGCATGCTAATCATTTGGATTACAAACTCTTCCAATAAATATAATGTTATCCTCATACTTAATCATATACAAAAAAGGCTTATTTATATCAACCTTGGAAGGCTCAGATCGTGAACCACCTCCTCCACGCAATCGCACAACTACAACAACAAAAATAAAATTAATATTACGAAAAATAAATAATTATAATTACAAAATAATAAAACAAACATTGAGTACATACAAGTGATAGCAGCAGCTTCAGTTCCATTTTCATTAACGTCAATGAAACATTTTTGAAAAACTTGATCTGCATACAATGGTGGAGAAACTTTTTTTGCAATACCATCAAAATTTGCTTTATCAGGCATAAACATGGTAGTCATACCAAGCTAATTAAAAACAAACAAGTTTTCAAATGTAAAAAATCAAATATTATAAATTATTTTAAAAATAAAAAACAACACTATTCACTTTTTTTAAAGAAGAATTCAAGTCAAGATCATTTTCTATCTTGAATTTTGGCAAAGAAAGAATACACTGATCTCTTGATAAATCATTAATATTGAAATTTAAAAAACTTAAATTGTGTTCAATACGTTTTATACCATCTATTCCATCATTTGGCATTATAATAAGCATGTAAAAACCTGGAATCTGCAACAAATAGTTGTCAATAAATGTCTGGAAATATGTTCAATAAATTTTATTTTTTAAAAACAAAAATTCAGACCTCATAACGCATAGAAACAATTACAGCATTAAAATCTATTATATCTTTATAATGAACATATTCACACTGATTCATTGTAGGAACATCAATTGTTTCTTTGTTATTAATATGAAATGGTAATAGTTTTGTACTATAAACACGAAAAACATTTTCCCAAGTTGATTTAAAATATATAGCACTTAGAAGCATCATGTAAACAGGAGGTCCATCGAAACTTTCTAAAAAATAACTAACTTGTAAAATAGAAGTATCAATAAATAACACATATGAATTAAAATCAGTTTTTACCTTTTGCAACAACACTCTTTATTTTACCATCAGTCTGTTTGCTACACCAATTGTTTATGGTTTGAGTGGCAATCTCCTTCTTACGAAAGTCAATCACAGTGCAATCAGAATGGAAGTTTGTTTTCATATCTGTTTCAAAGTCGGCCTCAAGAATACCTGGATCTTTGATTTGTTGAACAAAAATTTGGTTGGCGATGTGCAATTTTTCGTAACATTGATATCTTTGCTACAAATGACATTTCATATAAGTACAGTTCCGTTTTTTATTTACTCAAAAACATAATTATCCAACTCACATGGTAATGTCCGTGGGACAAACTCTCGATGAGCTTTTTGAATTCCGGAAGATAATCGCGAATGTCTTCAACCGCTGTCAACTGAAGCGCCTTTGTCATCTCCTCGGCTGTCTGTTCGCGCGCCCCACAAGCTGCCATCGACAGAACCAGATGAGCGCACATGGGCGAGCACACAAAGTTTCCTGGGAATTGGCTCTCGATTTTCTAAGTATAAGAAAGCAAAAAATTATTTGCAAAAATTTCGCGATGCAAGTACTTAGTGTCACGGTCACCGCTGACCTTGTACAACTTTTACGTAAACTTGTTGATGCTTGATGACAGATTTTTTTCGGTGATTGTTTCGTTCACATTGTTGCTCGTTTTCTCATCTACATTATCATCAACTCTCGCGTTTTCCACATTTTTCTTGAGTTTTTTACTGGGGCATTCATTCTCTGCGTCTTTCTTTGCCTCTTTATTGTTGACGCCTTTGTTCCTTATACTATAAGTACGTCTCTTCGGCATATCGCACGCGTGAGGTAATATACTGATTATTAAATAATTCTTCGAAAAATACACTTTCTTTAAGTTAAGCAGTCAATTACAGATAAAAGTAAGTACTGTGATCGGCTTCCTGCACCGTACCGGTATCAACTGGAAACAAAAATGAACGGATCTCGCGCTGGCTTCTGCGGCAGAAACGCGAATTCGACGGCGACCTATGAGCTGAGAGAACACGGTCACGTGGTTAACTGACGGTTCGATTTTAAGGACTGTCTATACATTGCGCCGTGTTCCCGGTTCTGTGCAGCGTGTAAGGGTCTTATGGCACTGTCTGGTGGCATATCGGTATCTCAAAATTACCCATAAACAAACAAGAATAAGAACCAGATCCTATGGCGCGGAGTACGCGCTAGCCCTGTACCACGAAATTTCAAAGCGGATGATTTTACTGACGTACACTGTAAAATAAGTCCGAATTCAAAATTAATATCGTAGATGATAAAATTACATTAATGATTTACTAGTTTGAGTATATTAATATCAGTTTTTCTAGAATATATTATATTTATTTTTCATAAGTTTTACGTTCGTATATGAAATCGGACGTTAGACGAACCATTTAACTTGTCAAAGTCGATTTTTGGAACAAAACTTATACGCAAAAAAGAACTGACTTGCTAAAAAAATTCCGCGTGTGGTCAGTGCACATGATAAAATAAACGAAAAATGTTTTTAAATATAATTTTATATATACTTTTGACTGTATTTATGTATAATTAATCAAATATATGCAGAAAGAATGCAATTTTATATTAAAATATAAGTACATTTAAGAAAACTATTATTAGATGTAATTTAACTATTATATTTTAAATAGCTTTGGCTAAAGTAGTTAGCAGCGGTTTTATTCAATATAAAAATGCATCACACGGTAGAAGTTTAATGGTTTTAACTATTAATTAACGCCCTGAATACTTATCGATTTTCAAGCGTGAGACATACATTTGGAAAAAAAAATGATTTTTTAAAGTCTTTGAAATTTAAAGCAATCTATCACTGAACAAAATTGCTATAAATCTATAAAACGATACGAGGTAAACGGAACTGCGTAGATATTTTTTGATCTTATTCAATTACTCGATTGGAAAAGTGTTTGATATCCCGCGAAAACTATAATACTAATCTATTGTGTTTGTGCGATGCGAAGTGGATCACATGCAACTCTTATTGCTATTTTAAAAGAAGACTCGATAGAATTTAAGTCATTCTTTAAAAGGTTGATAAATAATTATCAATTTCCAACATTAATTGTAAATGATCTATACCTAATAATTATCATTATTCATAATTTTCGAAATACAAAATGAAAAATGTTAATTATATGTCTAGTATATAAAATTAATTTAAAGATAAAAATAACTAAACTTTATAAGAACTTCTAACCGCAAAAAGTTAAAGTACCCTTTTCACCTCGAGTTAGGAGGGTTTTGTTTTTTTGGCTGTCCGGTACAGTTAAGATTTCTGGAACTTGTATAACGACCTACAGAAGTTTCAATCCTTTCTTAACCTTAAAGCATGTTACCAAATAAAATATAAATAATAATATAACAATTTATTCTTGATTAAATAATTTTGCATGTGTTTGAATAAAAAACATAGAAAATATACGTTTTGAAAAATTTCATATAATTACCTCAAAAACTAATACTTTAACCGTAGTTTCTGCAAAATTATCTGTATTTCAGTATTTTCAGAGCTTTAAAATAGAAATAAAACTCTTTGAACTAATTGTATAAGAATTTTGAAAAAAAATGTATTACAAAAATAAAGTAATAGAATAAATGCAATATTTTGCACTGCGGCATTGTACTTATTTTCTATGAACCGTTTATAGCCTTAATAGAATACATTTTTTTAGACTTAATTCTTACTTCTCACTCACAATATATACTTAGAATCAATTCATCCGTGATTTATTTTTATGTGTAATTTTTTCACTAAAAGGTTTCGAAAAAAAAACTTGATTATTTTATATGACGCATCAAAAAGTCGATCCCGATGCTATTTTTATTTCTATCTATACAAGTTTTTTTGTTGCATTTACGTAAATGGTTACATGACACGTGCTTTACTAGCTAATTTAAAAACTATCGTAAGACAATGGTGAAATATCTCCTAACAATTCAAAGTACAGCTATTTATAAATTATATTCTTATACTTTTATACTCCATTATTTTACTCGCAATTAACCGTGATGTATATCTTTAAACCAATCGTAAAAAGTCAAAAAGACCTCGTGGCTGAGCGCTTCTTTTTATAGAAAAAAAAAAATTTCAATAAACGTAAATCAAACGACATAATAATCTAAACACAAGGCGGATGCGTATGCTTTTAGACATTGGAATCGAGATACACCTATTACACACACTTGCTGCGCGCGACGTTATATTGTACGCATCGGAGTCTTATTGGAATGGTAACCCGACACACACCTGCGTGTGCAAGCGCGCGACGTCGGTGTTCGATGTTATTTTACGCGAGCGGATTGAGAGAACCTCACGTTGCACTGCAGCAGTAGGTAAACATCGTCGTTGCATTAGCCGTTGACTCGATACATCTTGGCAGACTCTCGGCGTGCTCGAGGTGTTGTTTGAGAGAAATTACCGAGAATGTACGACAATTGCATTATTATTGTCATATTATTGTCATATAATATTATATATGATTTAATAGAAATAAAGATTTAGAATTTCTGCTTTCCAATGATATTGTTACCAATGTCAGTGTTCATGTAGATTGTCGGCACGTGTTGGCTAACTTTACATTAATCATTTTTAGAATGAAACTTAATGCAGATTTTCCCTATCGTATTATATATGAATTATAATGAAAATGTCTATTAATAATAATCCCTCAATCCTATACTCGCTTTGCAAAAACATCATTCATCCCACATACCACCCTGCACTCTCAAATATTTCCTTTTTAAGTACCATTTACCACGAAATCCCCGCAACACCCTCGCTCTTTCATATTCTCTCGAATTCACACATATACCTACACACATCAGAGAAGAGCGCACGCACGTCAAACGTCACGCCTTCTCATAATATACTCCCGCGCGCGTGCGTTTATTATGTTTGACAACGACTCCCGTAATCGCTCACAAAGGGCATACGCTATCCCCAAGTATGTATATAAAGAGGGGGACGAGGAGGGCAGTGCGAACGCGTCATGCACTGGTGCGGGATCATGCCAGACGCGCGCGCAAGCTTCCGGCTTCGAACGCGCAAGCGGTATGAATGAGAGGGAGAATGTGGAGAAGGGAAGCTGACGCCATCGGGGAGGAGGAACCCTTTTGACGCGATGCGATATGGCTGAGCAAAAGATCGTCGGCTTTTGTTTATTTGCGCGTGAGATAAACTGCGCTATACTTAACTCTCTCGCCCTTTTTCAATAAAGTGTAGTCTCTGGGAGGAAAAAGAGAGGGGGAAGAGTTCGGAAGTTGCGTCATTTTCGCGTCTTATAAGGTTTGCGTAATAGGTGTGTACATAAGAAGGCTGATGAAGATTTATCGCCGGGGCTGGGTCGCTCGAAAGTGATGACGTGTGTTTTGCAAATTAAAAGGAAGTTTTTGTACGAAGGGGATGTGCGAGAAAATATATATCCACCGAAGTTCGTTTCGTTGTTTTTTCCTTTTCCGGGATTGTTTATCTTATTAGAATAGTTAGCTGGAGTTTCGACCGGAATCACGTGAATTCTATAGAGCTGGATTGCACTGGATTCCACCTGGATTCGTCTGGAATCCGCAGTATATATAGTTGTCGCACTTTCAATAGAGGTACCTGTGTGTTCAAAGAAGGCGTAAATGGTTGTAAAAGGTGCGTTTAGCGGTGCACGCTTCCATCGAGTGTACGGCGTATACGCCAGCTATATACGTATATATATACATATACAATTGACCTTTGACAAAATCTTATATTATTCAATCACGGTACAAAAGAGCCTCGGGAATATAACGCCTGAAGCGCGCACTAACCGCCGGTGTAAGTATACCGCAAATAATTTCTTAAAAGTCGGAGCACTCGACAGCTGCTAAAAGCACACGTATATAGATATATTATAATCTCGAGAGGGTATAACGATGAGAATCGTTGAAGCGTCGAAAGAGGATCAAGCGCGGTATAGCTACGCAAACGTATACATGGGCAGATATATATACACACACATACACACGTTCAGATTCTTTGCCAGGTTGCAAAAGCAATTAGCCGGGGTAGAACGCGAGCTCGCGCAACTTGTAAAGCAGAGAGAGGGAGAGCGAAATTAACGGACCGGCGCCGCAACAACTAGAGACGTCAGAAAAGTGAAATTGATGGCGCGCGCATGTATAGCCAAAGTGCCTAAAACGCGCAGTAAGTGACGGACTGCCGCACACGCGGTTTTCCGAGAACAATACGATTGACGATTGGCGCGCATTGTTTTTGAAATAGTGCGCGCGGACAGTTGCGGGGGGACAAAGAAGCGCTGCAGTAGTACGGGATGTATAATTGGTTTGTTCCATTGACGATGGAACACTATATACACAGCAGATAGCGCGGCCGCGATCGCGCGATTAACGATCGATTTTCAATCAAAGTATACTCGCGCGCAGGTGGTATAATAGCCTAACAAGCTTACCGTCGCGGCACTTGGAAAGTAATCGCGTTACACCGAACGAGAACCGTGCGCGATGTATATACACATCCGAACATCGTGTATATGTATACGTATATAAGCATGCATAATATAGGTATATGGATGAATGTAGATCTCTCTCGAGCGAGCGAACGAGCATAATCCAGCGTTGATGGCGGAGGCGCCGATCGTTTTTGATTATCACGCGGCCGCGAGAGAGATCATAGACGCGCGCGCGCGCACGCTATAACAAGATCCACTCTATCATCGCGTGCGGGATCGCGCAGAGTGTGAGGTGTATATAGCTCGATCAAACATTATATGGCCTCGCAAGTATATTCAAGTCGGCGATGATGCGTCCGCGACGTGAACTGGGTCGGATCGAAGGTGATAGTAGCCGCGTGATTCGCTGTATAACAGTGTGAGGCTGCAGCGTCGCGGTGACTTTCTCGTCTTTGAATTTGGTTAATGTAGCCCGGGGCGGTGGGTGATAATAATAATGAAGTGTGTATGCGTGAAGCTGGCTTATCAATTTTTCAATATTATTATTATAATATATATATACTATGCTTTTTTAAGCGAAAAAGAGATTTAGAGCTAGTGATGAAAGCTTGGTGAAAAAAATATTGTGGGAAAATTGTATTATGCGTGGGCTGAAAGTATTTTATAAAAATATTCGGATAATTAATGTTGAAATTTATTTTGCGACATTTATATGTATAACGATCGCGACAAGTTTTGAGCTATGGTACTCGTTTAACATTTAAAGTATGTTTTATCTGAACCATTCAAAACTGTAATAGTGATTTTTAGAGAAAGGAAATACCCACATTCTGTACGACCTTAAATTTATTATACGAGCACTCGCTAAAAATCTTATACTCTATATACCCGAAGACATTTTCCTCCGCCCACAAATAAAGCCGTTTTAAAAGCATATCACAATCGTCGCCAATACACGCACCCATCCACCATCCCACTTACTCACTCGGGCTGCACAATGCGCTATAAGCTCGGGCCGCGGGAGAATAAATCAGGCGGCACTTCCAATTTCGCCGCATAATTTAAGCAATCCAAAACTCTTTCTCGCTCACGCTCTCGCTTTTTACGACGTCGTTGCAACTCTCTCTCTCTCTCTCTCTCTCTCTCTTTCTCTCTCCCTCTTGTTGTTATATCTATACAGAGAGTCTGCCAAGAGTCACGGCCGCCGCCGCCGAGTGACCAGTTGCATAAGCCGGCCCGAGAGAGCCTCATAATGCCAAATCCTTGGCACTGTAGCTCGAGATAAGATCTCGACGGCAGCGGCGGCGGCGGCTATTATATGCGCGAGACGGGCGTATAAAAAAGTTCGCGGTATATATATCGAAGCGAAAATGAGAGCCATCGTGGATGCATAGTGTATAATATATAGGTGTATAATGTTTGGGCGCGCGTTCGGCTGTGACGGATGTTTTTCTTGGCCGGAAGTCTGCTCTTGCGAGCTTCGATGGGCGTAGGTTTTGTTTGTGTGGGTGTGCGTACATATGTGTGTGAATGTGTGTGTTTGAGAGGAAGAGGATAGAGATCGGAAGGAGATGAGTTGGTGAGTTATGTAAAGATAGGTTTGTTTGGGTTTGGGAAATTTTCGAGATTTTCGTTGTGGCTTTTTTAATTTCTTAATGTGTTTGGTGTAGAAGCTGATAAATAAATCGTCCTATTTTGATAAATTGTAGAAAAAAATATATTTTTATTTCATTTTCTTAAATTAATTTAATCGATTCCAATATTAAAATTTGGAAAAGAATTTTTACCTCTTTTTGATAACGCGGATTTTGAAGAACTTCTACATCTGCATATTCTTCAATAAGTTATATAATTCTTTTCATATGCAAATTGAAGATAGCGTCTCAAGATTCACTTAATTGACTTAATCTTCTTCTTAGTCCATTCAACTGCGGTATATTCCATTCGACGTATAGACGTCAGATATAATTTTATTTTCATTTATCCGTTGATTTTTCTTACTCGTATATACATTTACGTAATAATGTGCGCTTGTAATTCGCTTCATTAAGGAACGCGTTCATTGTCGATTGTAAAATAATGTAAGCTCTTATTAAACCGTACAGCGATACATTATTGTGTCACTATAGAAAGCCGATTTTTTTTCCTGACAATTGAGCATGCATTAAATTCACTTACTCGAACTCGACGGTTAATCGTCCGACGCATATAGACGTCAAGATTTATCGCTGCACGCTAAACTAATTGTTTGCAATTCCTATATTATTGTAATGACTGCCGCGCGGACGGAGCTCGTGATTCTCCGAGAGGCGGATGACTGCAGTGGAATATTTTTCGTTTTCGTAAATCTTTTCAGAGCAAATACTGCGCTGACACGTTTATTGTTTTATATAATGTGGCAAAATGTGTATCATTAATAAATATAAATTGTTGTTGCAGTCTGACAATAATATCTTTTACATATGAATATAATTTCAGGCATATTTTGAAAGTACACACCTGAATTAATTTAGTATACGGTTTGAATTACATAATTATTTTTAATTAGTTTTATTATAGTATTTGCTTAATTGGCGCAAAGGATGAGAAAACGGGACTGGCGAATTCGGCTCTGATAATTAAATAAGCTCATAATTTATTTTTGAAAATTAAGCTCACCGCACGTCACATATATTATGCAGTATTACTTTAAATTAAATGTAATAGAATTGTCAATAATGGTAAATGAATATTACACAGCAAACTGCAGAAAGCAAATATTTCACGAGGTTGAAGTTACTACTCGCCTAATTTAATTTACCTTGGATATATATTCATTTATAAATCATACTGCAAATCGATATTGTAAAAATAGCAAGACATCCGAAATATATCCAGCGTTGAACTTCTTAATTTAATTAAAACTCTATTGACGGCTGCTATACAGTTTGAAATATAAACATAAAACAATTTTCGAAGTCATTCTTTTTCTTTTCGCAACATCCCCCTTTTTGATCAACGTTGACTTTTGACTTTATGACGTCAGCGCTGGCAATTAATTGAATCCAATGCTCCCAATAGTCGTAAATTTTTTTATACCTGCCTCCAATTTCAACACCATCGATGAAAATACACATTTTTTATTTAAAAAAAGCCTGCCCAGCATCCTCAACCATCAAAATCAATTAATATCCTCGTATCTCTCCACCAATATACCATTTACGACATTTTACCGACTTCGTTTTATCGCGGCGTATAAAAAAAAAAGAAAAACCTCGACTTTAAACCCTCCTCTTATCAAGCACAAAGCTTTATACCATACTTTCCATCAGCAGCTTACTACTACACAGAGCAGCAGGAGAGCGCAGCAGGTGTATGCCCTTTTCCTCGGCTAACAAACACGCTCACGCGCACAGAGGGAGAGAATCCAGTCGCGAGTTTGCGCACGCGCGCATCGTATAAACGAAAAACCGTAAAAATCTAGAAAACACACACGCGAGAGAGAAAGACCTTCGCAGAAAACCAGTTTTTCAAAAGCAAATAGCAGAGTAAGAGAGAGAAGTGTAGTGCACCCACAGGCGCTCACTCGCTTGCTCGCTCGTGCGCGCATCCTTTTTCATTAGCGCCTTCTCCATCTCTCTCTCTTCTCTCTCTCTCGCACTCGGTCTCTCTCTCTCACGGGTCGTTTCGTTCCATCCGTTTTCTTCGCTTTTTCGCGGCTTGTTCTTCGCGCGCATGCGACTCGTGACTCGTGCAGCTCGCTCACGCGAGTAAACATCGTGCGCGTGCACACACACTGCACACACACATACGGTACGCCTATATATACGGCCGGTAACGGCCGGTAGTAGATTAGCTCCGCGTGTGCGCGCTGCATCAGGCGAAGGTCTTTCCACAGATTCAGTGTGTGTGCAGAACGAAATGTGTGTGTATGTGAGTGTGTGGTGATGCGATTTTACGAGGAAGGCTCTTGATGTGCTCTCGCTCGTTGAAATTATTATTAACTGATATCGGTGGGTGTTCGTGTGATGAGAATTTTTGTTTATATTTAATTACTATTGTGGAAATATTTATGTATTATTTTATTCTTGTTTTAAAAGAAATCAAGAAAAATTATATATATTATAAGAAATTTTCCAAAATTAAGTGCATGCACGACTTTAGACTTCTCTACTTATATCGCGGAGAGGTATACTTCAGTGAAGTAGTACTG
>JAPYZO010003946.1:0-11861 GCA_030522905.1 Torymus flavipes | reverse complement strand
AGTGGCTGGAAATTCGCAATTCCCGTCCGCGCTCTTTATAATACCGGCATCTTCACTGGCTGCACGGTCCACCCTTCGATACAATGGGACATGAATCTCCCGAGCGCGTTTATTAATAAATCAGGCGCGGAGCGCGCCGGCGCGAGAGATGACTACTTAAGAATTTATCTACGCCGCCCGGCGCCAGACTATGAATTCATAATTCCCGTAGTGCGTGTGTGTAGTAGCACAGTGCGCGCGGCGTGAGGCTATTTTCAGCAGTGCGTGCAATGTACCTCACGGAATTGCCTTGCGTAAG
Source organism: Torymus flavipes (assembly GCA_030522905.1). Classification (NCBI taxonomy): domain Eukaryota; kingdom Metazoa; phylum Arthropoda; class Insecta; order Hymenoptera; family Torymidae; genus Torymus; species Torymus flavipes. Next base: position 11,563 of record JAPYZO010003946.1, on the reverse strand, counting down.
GGTTTATTGTCTCGATGGAGGATTCGATAGCGCGAATCTGCCGGGATAGTTGGCGTGATTTGTCAAGGGGGTTAATTGGATAGTGATGGAAGATTAATGCACTGGGAGCGAAGATGATTTAGCATTGCTTCGATTGCTTGATGCAGCTGCTGACTTTTAGCTAGCGTACTATAATGTTTTGGAATCTCTGGATTACAACAGTACAAACTCTATTGTCTAGAATATATAATAAAATAGTTCTCCTTGCAAGCATCTTCCCAAGACAAAACTCTGAATTTCGTCGTTTAGAAAACAATAAAACCCCCATAACCATCAAGCTTTACAGCTTCCCGCGTTCTCTCCCACGGCGTAAGGCCTCATTATTTTAAAAGCAGCGGCGACGCGCGTGTGCGCAAAAAGGAAGCGCCTCGCGTGCGCAATGGAATATATCGCATCTCTAAAATTCCTAATAGTCGTGCTCTCAATACGACGATTTTCCGGCCGCGCCTATGCCCGCGAAAAATATATGAAAATTGCTCGCTCGCAGCGCGCGGAATATTAAATTCAAAGAACTCATAAAGGCAAAAGACGCCAGAGAGGCACGCATAAACGAATATCTCTCTCTCTCTCTCTCTCTCTCTTTTCACTCTCCCTTTCGGTCTCTCTTTCGCTCTTCCGCGCGACGAATTATAACGACGCGAGAGAGTTAAACCCTCCGGTGGAGGAGATGGAGTTTCTTGCGTTGCCCGTGGCTCGATATTTCATGAAACGAGTCTGTTGTGCATTAACGCACTCGCTCGTCGTTTGGAATTTTCCTCCTGGAATATATTACAGACTTTTTCGCGAAGCTGTTGCGCGTGCGCTGGCAAAGTAATAGCGAGGAGTTTGTTGGGAATTGAATTTACAAATTATTTGAACTACTAGAAGTATTTTTATTTATTTGCCGGACTTGTTTTCCTTTTCTTACGGTGATTTACATCAAGTTTTAAGTAATGAAACACGCACATTTCCATACTTACAAGGTCGGTTGCAGTTTTACGTTAAGAATACGAATTCTCGATGCGACGCCGCACTAAAGATGTTTGAAATTCATTGAAACGTTATTTTTTGCCCCCAACAAGTTGAGGAAAGACGCGCGCACTCTTATAAATAGTCTCTTATTTATTTCTCTCTGCTAAACGCTGATTACTTTGTAGAAGTTCATCTTGCCTTTACCTCGTCTCTCTTCGAGGAAACAAGTTTTCCTTGAAATTTATTAAACTTAATTTTGTATTCCTCTCGTGGAAAAATAAGGCTCCTCTGCCATCTTGATAAATTGTTTTTGCAATCGCTCGAAAGCAGGTTGCTCAACAAATGTCCCCAGAATTCTTTATTATATATTTACACAAAACAGATTGTGAAAAAGGTGAAAAAAAAGTGACTGTGAAAGAGAACAAGCGCGAGAAGCATAAAGTAAAACGCTAACACCATAACCCTCGCTTTTTGCCTGTTCCCAGGAGGTGTACTGCGGCCGCGAGACGATCTGCACGGTCGACGGACTGCACTTCAATTCCCTGTACAACGCCCGGGTGCGGGCGTTCAACAGCGCCGGCGAGGGCGAGTACTCCGAGCTGATAGGACTGCAGACGGCCGAGGGTAAGTCCAGCGGCGTGTTTGCGAAAGACCGACGACGACGAAGCAGCAGCCCGCGGCAGATTAGCTGTATCCGGTTGCGCGATATGGCTAATGCCCCGATGAGCAGCAGCAGCCAGAGCTCGAGGGCTTGAGTGCTGGCTAATGGAGTCGCTGGGATTTCCGTCACCCCGTGTCTTTTTTTCTCTTGTTTATTATAAGGCAAAGGGGAAAAATTGGGGACAAGTGGGAGAAAGGGTTTTGATGCCTGATGTTTTGGGGAAAGCGTGATAAAGATTGAGAAACTTGATAAGAGTTAATGTAAATCGCCGGAATGATAAAGCTTCCTATGTAATTTCATCTTTGGCTGGTCATTTATTATTAACATTAAGAATAGAGAGAGTGAAAATATAAAAAGAATGGATAATAATTGAGATGGGCTTTTGCTTGCAGTTGCGTGGTTCTCATGGGCAATGATGGCCCCGGGTATCCCACAGGAAGTGTCGATGTCGGAGGACGCGATGAGCGCCTCGTGTGAGGGCTACGAGCACAGGGTCGTCCTCTCGACCGTCGGCTTTTCACGAGGTCTGCACTACTGGGAGATCACAATCGACAGATATCACAGCGACACTGATCCTGCCATCGGTATTGCGAGAGCCGACGTCTCACGCGATCAAATGCTTGGTAAAACTATTGTTGTCACACTATGAAATGTTGAAACATAAACTTTAAAGGGAAATTGTTTTTCTAATAAAATAAACATAAAATGTGGCGTTGACAGGCAAGGACGACAGGGGCTGGAGCATGTACATAGACCGGCAGCGCTCGTGGTTCATGCACGGGGGCGTGCACGCCCAGCGCACCGAGGGCGGCATCCAGCAGGGCTCGACCGTCGGCGTGCTCCTCGACCTCGACACGACGCACACGCTGCGCTTCTTCGTCGACGGGCAGGCCCAGGGCGGGGTCGCCTTCCGCGACCTCTACGGTGTCTTCTATCCGGCCGTGAGCCTCAACCGCGGCGTCACCGTCACCCTTCACACTGCCCTCGACGTGCCGCGCCACCTCCTCCACCTGGCCAATCACCAACTGGAGGAGACATATGTCTGCGGCGACGCTATTCAGAGCTAGGGGTACCTCAACGTGCTGAGAAAGGGCCTGCTCATACAGCAGGAACTCATCAATTTGCCGCTTATGCAGCAGGTCAGTTTATATACAGCTTGTTGACATTTTTACACTACGCCATTATTAGTATTTCCACCTTTGAGGGAAATGCTCCCGGCGGATCTACATAGCAAATGGAACGATATTTATTTTAGAGCGGAAACGTTAAAGATATGAAGACCGTGGAAGGAAATTTACGCCGCATTTGTGTAAATCCACTTCGTGAATTATGCATGTCGCTCCGTGAAAGTCAAATCATGAGGGTCATTTCGTCAACTCGACTCACCAAAGTCTAACGAACTCGGATCGCTGTTCATGTGCTGTAAACTTTGAACATTGACACATTTTGTTGAACATTCGATAAATCAGTCTCACTGTATTTTCTCGCGTTATCAATTCTAATACTTGCGCACAATTTGTTCTCTATGTTTATAGCCAACTGATTAATTTTTGAAAATTTAATTAAATGTTACAGGGTCATGAGCGCTTCAAGGATATCGGCGACCTGACCCAGGTGCAGACGCTCGAGAGGATAGTCGAGGAGAACGTGGCCGACGTATGCGCCTAGGCTCTGTCTTTATTTTCTTATTTTAAACTGGAGTAACTATATTATTATGAATTTACTTTAGACGACTTTATTTTTTACACGAAACGACATGTCCCTGCGTGTATAATGCAAGATCATTGAATGCCATATTATTATTATTAGTTAGATCATTAACAATACAGCTGTAATAAAGTGAGCGATAACACGTTAAAGAGAATAACTTGAACAGAGAAAAAGACGTTGTTTACAGAATGAATTTTGTTTTTGAATCAATGGTCGCCGTAGTCCATTTTTAACGTAACGTTATTACTTGAATGTAATGTTTTATTTGGTTCCAAGTAAATTTTAAGGGCGCAAAAGTACGATAATGATTAAAAAATCTTTTTCTCTGTACAGTTGACTTAATTTTAAACAAATGTAAAGTACTTAGAGGTTTTTTGTTAAACTGAAATTCCGATCTATGATTGTTTGCTTAAAAGTATTATTTATTTGATAAATACGAATGTGAGGCGAAATATACCGGAGGCGCGATCCATGATGTTTCGAGCTTTTCCATTGCGTTTGCAAATAGTATAAACGTGCGACGTCGCGTGCGTCGTTAAAAAGAGAAGACTGTACGAGTACATAATATAAATATAAATATTTACGCAGCAGCCGCGTGCGTTCGAACAATAATTGAAAAAGGAGCTTCGTTACTAAATATCCGAGTTACTCTAAACTGCATCATATCGATCGTCTTTAGTGTCATAATTACGTCGTAAGCGTGTATACATTTTCTATCTGCGACTTCGGTGTTTCTTCCGGAAAATGAATTGTAACAAAATCTGCCTTCATGTAACCAAGTTAAAATGAAAGAAAGTTACGTCTCTTAAAATAAACCGGTGGAAGAAAGCTACTTCTGTTTTGCTTGCGGGTAAAATAAGTGGTGCAGATAGCCAAGGTATCTGTATATTTCAATTCGAAATGAATATATATGTCGCGTAATTGCAGTCTAAGAGTTATCAGAACTTTTTATTGATGAAAAAGACGATTTTCCAGATGATGTTTTGCTATTTAAAGATATAAGAAGAAGCTTATTTGTAGTGTAGCTGTGTTAGTTCTGACTCAAAACGACATTCTTTGCGGATTTTGCGCTGTTCTAAATATTGCGCATATTGTACATCATTTTAAGTCAGAATCCACACAAATACACTGCTCTTATTATAGAGAATGTTTGCTAAGGAAATGAATGTCACTCGTCTTATATATGCGAATGTTTTCGTAAGAGAAACGAAATTTATACAAGACTTATACTATATATAGAACTTAAGTGTACCGATCGTTCGAGATCGACTACTAAACTCAACGTGTAATATAAAAGAGAAGCCTATGAATTTTGTAGGATTAGTAATTTTTAAGCATGAAAACTGATCAAAAATACTTATCGATTTGAGTTAAAATCAGTTTGTGTTTGCTAATTAACATATGATTTAAATTTCTAACGGGCAGCTATGATCACATCGTCTACATAAAATATATGTATTTAATAACGATTATTTCTGTCATGTATATGTAATTAAACATTCTGCAGACTATATCATTTTCGGATTATATTAAATTATGATATTTGTAAAACAAATTTAGTTGATAAATAGGGTGATTAAATTTATTTAAAAATTTAATATATTTGAATCAAAAATACAAATGAGTATATCAAGATAAAATTTATTGTTTTGGATTTAATATATAAATGAATTGGTTTTTCTATTTATGAAAAATAAAATGAAATGTTTATAGATCGTATTTACTAGTAAATATATATAATTTTTTTTTAATAGAATGTTTTAAACGTGTAAAACGAGTAAAACTTTTTTATAAATGTTAAACTTTTTGTAATTTATTTCGAAAGACGTAAAATAAAATTCATTTCTAAGCTAGATAATTAAAAATACTCAAAAATGGACCCTCAGAAAATGATCCAAGCACAAAGCGTCGAAACATGCGAGTCGAATCGCCAACCGAACCACTTTGAAAAAGAATGTTTATACACCTAAGTATTCAGCAACATTTGTGTGTTGTAACAACAGCTAACATCTGAGACTTTTCAATAAAAATATCCCTATGAAAATGGAAACAGCCGCTGTATAATTTTTCCATCTCCATTACTGTCAAACTGCATTCAGAAATAAAAGGAAACAGAGAGTCCCTCCATACACGTATACACACATATCATAAAAATCAGGATCTCTCCGAGCACGAGCACATAGTCGACCCTGAGAGAGCAAGTAGGGAAGAGAAGAGAAGGAAAGAAAGCAAATCCCCACATTCTCATTTTCATACTCCCGTATAATATTGCACACACGCGCGCTTAGAGGAGAGTCTATCTCTTTCTCCCTCTCCCGTCCTCTCTCTCACTCTCTCTGGCTCTCTACACGGACACGAGTCGCGCGTCTCGCCTTACATGCCGAATGAGCTCGCGGCGGTGTGCTCCAAAGTCTGGCCGTGACGCGTGTCTCGCGGAGAATATCGGAGTAGTACAGAGGGAAGGACAGTCGTCGAGAGAATACAGAGAGATAGAGAAAGAGAGAGAGGGAGGAAGAGAGAGAGCAGAGAGCAAAGAGAGCCCGCGGCGCTCTTTGTGCGTATACGCGCTGTACGCGCGTGTTCTGAGCGTGAGATGCACGTAGTCCGAGAGAGAAGAGGAGGGGAAGGACGAGGACGACGACTGCTTTTATTGTGCATAGCTGTACATATACGAGAGAGTAAGAGAGAGCCGTGTATCGATTGTATGGGTCTACCGTACATAGTGGAAAGACGTTGTATAGTGTAACGTTCACCAGTGTCCGTATTATAGACATAGTATCGGACCAATAAAACGTACGTATATATATCATATATTCTGTGTATAGACGAGTGAAAATGGGATGGGAGAGGCGTTGTTGTGTTGTTCGCCATCTCTTTTGCAGCGACGCACGATTCCTACATCAGTTCCTTGGCTATATTGCTCGCTGGCGACCCTCGATTACACGCTCGTACTTCAGGCTTTTGTCTATGAGACAAGGCGCTTTATATGTCCGTTGCCTCGCTGCTGCCGTGCCCACCAACATGAGCACCGCTGTCCCTGCGTTGCTCTCAGTCCTCCGTCTGGCTCTTATCGGTTTCATTGTTGTTTTGTTTGTGCATTATCTTTACCCTCAGTCGAGTTTAATTGGTAGCAGTTCTTCATTGTTTTTGCCCATTCTGGAGTTTAAGGAATGTGTTTCATAATTATTGTGGCGAGATAAATTATTTTGGAGCAATTTTTCTAAGTTTAACACTTTCAGTGCGCCTAGTGTATAAGAAGATTTGGATCAATTTTTAAATGTTTAAGTAAAAATTTTACGTTTTAAAAATTTTCAATGTTATAATTATGATATCTCCTCAGACCTATTTTTTAGTATATTTTTTAAATTACAACTTAACGTTGAGGTATAGTCATGAAAATTGTCTTATATAACGTTCATTTCAATGTAGTGTCGATAACTATCTATCAATATAAAAAAGTTCATTTCCTTTTCATTAATTTTAATAATAAGTTTTAAGGACTTCATAAGAGATCTTTCATTCTTTCTATTATTTAAAGACCACGATTCTTAACATTATTATTTTTTGTTATAATACATGAGCAAACGAGCATAAAAGGTAAGTGAGTTCTTTATTTATTAATTTCAAGCACCAGAAATATCTAATAGTATGAGTATTCGCATATCAAAGCCTTTCTTCCTCATAATGAATTCGATTAATGAAAACAAACTCAAGACATTTCTCCTCGAAAAGACGCACTCGAGAACCGAGCTCTGGAGAAAAAAGAAAAATCTACGCAACGAAAGCAGCGCAAAGTACAAATTCCCCAACCACGATAATCTCATTAACGAGCGAGCGCACGGTGCGATTCAAAAGCTCGCTTCTTCCCTCGGAACATCTCCTCTCCTCTCCCTCCAACAAATCCGCCTGCTAGCGAAAAAGAAAGCGAGGCGAAGATGAAGAAAAAGCAAAACACGACGACAGCATCTCCTCACTCCCTCGCTCCCTCTATCTCTCTCTCTCTTGGCTTCTTTTTCTTCAATTACACGTCTGAACCCTCGCGCGCGCGCGTGCTGGAGCGAAATTAAGTTGAGCACGCGTGTGCGCCCTAGGAAAAGGAAGTCGCGGGAGAAGAGGCTCCTTTCTCTCTCCCCTCATAATCGCAACGATGCGCGGGCGACGGCGACGTTCGGCTCCATTAGAGAAGGAGACGTTTGATTCTTGTACCCTACCGGGGAAAACGCGGAGGAGCCGAATTCGCTTCGGGGAAGATGCGTTTAGCGATCGGAGAACCTTTGAGGGGAAATTTTCGGCGCCAATAGAGCTTTTTCGGATTGGACGAGATTCTGGCGAGGGTTGGGAGAAGGTCTGGCCTCGTCGAAAGTAGATATTAATTTCCTTGAAATGCATGGAAGAAAATTACTAAAGCTGTGAAAATCGATGTCAACAAAAATAAAAATAAAACTTAGGAACATATAATGTAGCTAGGCAGTAAGGAAGAAGATTACTAAAACTGTGAAAATCGATTTAAAAAAAAAAGAATACAACATAAGAACATATAATCTGGATAGAAATAATGAATAATTTATTGGCACACTAAAAAATCGTTGGTAATAGATTACCTACACAAGCTTTTGGAATACTTTGTACAAATTTGTTTTCAGTTAAAGTGAATACGTAGTACAACATGGTATTCCCATCGCCAACAAAATGAGTTCAATGCAGTTTTTTATTTATATTTTAAAAATATTTATTCTTCACTGTGTCGGTTTGAAACTAAAAAATGATTCAGTAACAATAACGTCTAATCTGGATCTAATCTCGCATGTGGCAGTAAGTTTAAGCATCAAAAGTTAAAACCGGAAAAGCTACGGGGGTCGGTACAAGCTAAGTTTTCTCTAAACTTTTTTCATGCATTATGCACTAAAGTGAAAAATCGTGTATAAACTGGAATATAGTATGCTTGCACACTGAATTCACGCATGCTTACAATAAGTATCTGTGGAACAGGAGCGTAAAGTTATGCTTTAACGAGCTCGAAAACATCGATTTACTTCCTTGTTGCATATTGATCTATCATATTAAATATATTAAATATACTACTAAAGAGCGTTGATTGGTTACAACGATATTTCGTATAAAAAATGTATGCACTTAAACAGTTGTCGAATTAATTTTTATGTTAATTATGATATTTAATGTTAAATTTCTTCAATCAAATCTCATTCACAATCGCTACTTTTTGTTCTCTGAATCGTCCAAATAATTAACTTGAAAATTACTTTCAAAGTAAAGCTGCATTTTATCGAATTTTCAAATACAAAAATTTAGTTGTGCTGCGTATAACTATATGAAATAGCACGCGATCAGTTATTCTAGGAATTTCGTTCGAAAGGATAAAACGTCCACAAATCCGTTTTTTCGCTTATAGTGACGTGATTTACTCTTCTTCAGATTAAATCGAACCTATGACCCCGTATAATAGATAGCAAGCATCTGCGAGCTTCACTTGTGAAAAAGGAAAAATTTGGTTTCAAAAAGAGCGACCGAATCTAAATTAATTTTTTTTATTATGCAATTTTATAATTAAATTTTTATAACGAGACATCTTTAAGTACGAAACTCAGACATTCAACGTTTTTTTATTGCTTCAGCACTAAAAGAAACATAGCTACTCTTCATCATTTCAACCGTACTCCCGCCCATTTAAATCCTTTATCCTCATCGTCCCGCTGTTTTCTCTTCTCCGCGACCTATCTTTCTTGCTTACGGGTTGACAGTGTGACGCGGCAGCCCATCAAAATGACATATATTCTCTTCAGAGTCGCCAGCAAGAGTTAGAGAAGTCGTTGATTTGCCTTGATTAAGGAGTTCGAAGATGAATGTACGATTTTGAATATTTCGTGATTATGACTGGGATTGCGATGTTTTTCATTAAGTTTAAGTTTTGTTGTAACAGTAAAATGAGTTTATAAATAGTAAATAATTTTGTAAGTAGTATATATAGTTTTTATCGATCAGTAATTTTTCTAGTATATAGTAAGGACATGATTGTTGGCAATTGACGGCGTAATTGTTTAATTGCAACTTATATTACGAGTAATACCAATTTTGAAAGTCATTAATTTTACAAAACACGTTTATAATATAATAATATAAAAATGCATTTTTGTTATAATTATAAATAAATTTGAAGGAATTTCCTGCGTATTTTGCTAATTTCTCAAATTTTACATGATGAATTTTTCACGTATACAAACTGAAACATGTTTGTTCCATATTTGCAAATACATTTCTGAAAAAGGACGATGAATGGAAAAAGCAAGGAAAGCTCTCGGACAGTGACATATGGTGCAGCGGAAGTGCATTTGGAATTCAGTGCCAAGCTCACCTTAAGCGGACTTCAGAGACACCATTTTTCCATATATCTGTGAAAAAATGTCTTCTTAAATAAAGCCTTTGCGAAAGAAATGTGAAATATTGAAATAAGCTTGAAGCGAGTTTAATGTTATTAAAAATTTTCTCCAAAACAAAATGTTACAACTGCAAACAAATGATTATACAAATTATATTGTACACTCTTTGCATTTAGCATGGAAATCTAGTACACACAGTAGTAAATTATGCATTGTGATTGTAAATAAAAATAAAAAAAATTCACTTTAAAATCTTTTACTACCCTATACGTAAAAGTGTCGTTGACAACATATAGCACCCCAAGCTTCCTGTATACTTACGCAACAGCCAATCGACGCACTGGTAAGCCACTTTCCATAAACTCCCATCAATCCATCGCCAGCTCCCCACCCCCTCCCTCTTCTCCAACTCTTTTAGGTCAGTAAAGCTAACCCTCTCACCTCACCGCTCACCTCAAACTTTCTCCACCTATACCGCTTATCTTCGTGTCCTCTGCCTCTCCCAGTGGCACTTCCGAGTTTACGATCTTCTCCCGCTCAGCGTCGCGGCGACGTCGTCACCGCGCAACTCGCCGCCAACCTATTTATTATTAAGCTCATAAATATGCAGATCGACGTATCGATTCGCTGTCCGTATATACCACGTCGCGAAAGTTTCGCGACGGTAAGCCTCGAATTTCATGAAATTTTCAAGAACCGGACTCGAAACTTGCGCGCGCGTTCGTTAGGAATTTAGGAGGCCGATGAGAGCTTCAAGACTCTAGCGGTGTGTGCATAGGTAGACGTTTTTCAAAGATGTGTTTGTCTTGAGAGAAGACTGTCTCGCGGTGGATTCAATTTTATACTATTGTTTTTTCTTAATGGTCGTCGTCGTCGTCGTCGTCGTCGCAGTCCCGCCGGAGTTTGTCTTAATTTGAGCTATCGTTGTGGTTTTAGGGGAGGCCGGGAAAAGGTCGGCGTGTATCATTATTTGAATACCGCAGGGCGAAAAGATCTGTCTGTGGGTTCAGTGTTTAATTAGACGTTTCTGTGTTTGGCTTGTATCCAATTTATTAGAGGGGGACAAGGCAATTAAGGTGCTAATGAAGGGTAACGACAATTTATATCTTTTTGTTTCGCACACTTTTGTACTCCCTTAAAAATTCCATCAACTGCCGTTGTTTAAGATGCAAATAGATTCACTTGACATGAACTTTTACCAATTTTCACATAGATATTAATTGTTTTATTTTATTATCAAAACATTTGATCCTTTCGTACTTGAAACCTAAAATAAACTCTTGAAATTCTGCAGGGAAAAAAAAGACTATCAGCCTCAGGTCGTCACTATATGGCGCGGCCGACAGCTAACTCGATTCTCGTGGGCCCGCAGCCGCTCGATTAGGCTAAGCCGTATACTGCAGCTATATAGCTGGCTGGCTGCGCCTGTGAGGTAGCTACATCGAGCGAGCGTGGATTACCTACCTCTACGCACGGAGCGCGCAGCCTAAAGTCTCGAACGCGATTTGTGCCGGTTAACGAGGTTGACGCGCGCGCGTCGTCGGTGGCGCTACCGCCGTTTCATGTTAAAAAGAGCAAAAGGAGGCAAACGAGGGCTGCTACTGCAGGGCTAATCGAGCGGTTTGGGGATTAAATGTTGGTCGGTTGGAGTGGCTGATTGTAGGCTGTTTATGGAGGGTTTTGTTTGCACTCGAGTGCGAGGTACACGGTAGGTACGGGTGAAACACTTGAAATTTCAAGAATATGGTATAATAAGCTTTTAATGTAAAGGTATATATGTAGTTTTTTTGATCATTCCTTGTAGTTA
>JAPYZO010003945.1:0-20161 GCA_030522905.1 Torymus flavipes | reverse complement strand
ACTATCGCCTTTTAGATAGAGATAATCTCGCAACCGGTTAGAATGATTTGAAAACTTTTTGAAATGTAATCCATTTAAATTACATCTCGAGTATTCCATCACTTATCTCTAAAGACCTATGTTAAAATGATGCATGAATCGTTCGTAACGTACTTACGTATGTTATTAAACTGCTCCAGTTTGTAATTAACTTTTTGCAAATTAGATCTGTACAGTTACAAGATATCGCGCGGTATTTTAATTTTCGTTTCTTAGAATAATTTCATTGTGAAACTCCTAATGATTAATCAATCGCTAAAATTATAATTCAATCATTGATTTCAAGAAAAAAAGAAATTATTACAAAGTTTCAATCTACCTAGTCTTCTCTCAATATTATAACAGGATTCACTTGCTCCAGTGAGCAATCTCCAGATAAAATCAACAATGTACCAATCGCTCCCCACGCAACAAAAAGATCTTCCCCATCGGAACCCAATTCACGCACCGTCTGCCGGCTCTGCACTTAATCTCACAAGCGGCTGTTGAATTTTCTGCGGCTAATTTACATGCTTTCCCAACCTCGAAAGTGAAATGAATTCGCACGCGCGAGTCGTCGTCATTCCACGAGGAAAAGTGTCGTAAGTCACGCTCATCGACGACGCACATATACGTATACTCATCGTCACGGATTGTTGATCCCCTAATGATAATGCCCCCCGATGTGTCTCGTTAAGGTGACTGCCCTGGACGCGGACTACTTTTACGCGCGATGATCATTATCGTAGTAGTGTACTCGGAGCCGCCGTCACTTTCTTCTATTCAATATAAAGTGCGATAGAGAGGACGATTGTGTACGACGGGCCATCAAACGCCAGCAATTTTCCGCGCTTGTGGTTTTTAGTGTAGAGAGAGACGAAGAAACGAGAGACAGATAGGAGCTTATGAGGTAGATAGAAAAAGGTGACCGCAGGTCGGCGCGTTCAATGGGAAAATTTCGTTGGGAAAGTTGGGATGTCGAAGAAAAGTAGGGTGTACGTGTTATAGTTTGGATTGGGATTGAATTCAGTTTTAGATCGGAGATTGAGATGAATTAAAGTAGGTAGCACAGATTGCTTGCTTCAATGATTTCATGAAACTTCTTGTCTTAAAATGATGAGGGTACCGATATTAATTCATTAAATAACTTACAAAAGCTTTATATCTTACACATATTTTTCAATGAATAGTTTTGATGAAGAAAGATTATTATAATACTTCCTTGTTTGAATAACTAACATTAATGCAGGTTAGACATAAATTTAAGAAATGTAATGTACATTTTCTATTAATATTTTTTGCCTAACCCGTCCAACTTCGAAACATCTTAAAAATTTACACCGCAAAAGTGACTTGACAGATTGTAAAATCTTCTTATATTACCAGAAGAAAGTATTAGGGAAACGATTTTACGAGAAAGTGAAAGCTCAAATAACATTCGACTTAGATTGTTTTGTTGCCGGTAATTAGAGCCGAAAAGAGCTCTAAAAGCGATCATTCCAATAATTTTTTCGATGCACTTTCCTTCGTTGTCATATAGCGGAGAATACGGGGTTCATTAAAACCAAATGTTTCCAAGAAAATGATTAATCTTAGCAGAAGTTCTTAAATTGTTTGAGGTTGCGAAGAAAAATGCCCTTAAAACTTCTACTAATTATAAAATGTTTAAGATGGTAAGGCGAAATACTTTTATCCCTTCTTGGCAGAGCCTTTTCAACACCACAAAAATATGCGCAAAAGAAAAGACCACCCAAACCCATCCATTTCCCAATCGAAAAAGCCTGGAAATCCTTACTGCCTATCGAGATGCTCTTCCGTTTCCTGCCTAACCATCGTAAACCCCGTTCCGCGCCTTTCGTAAACTCCTTTACAGACCAGTGCCCGGAAGCTCGAGCGCGCGAATCGTAATCGTTTCACCTGGCTACACGATGTACATAGCGCACCGCTATAACGATATCTTTCTCTCTTGCCGCAGCTGTGCGCCTGCGGAATGCTGGGAGCCGGGCTGTGGATGCGCCTCAGCTTTCCGTACGAGTACGGCACGCTGGTACCGCAGCACACTTACGCCTCGTCGGACATCGTCGTGCTTGCCGTTGGCTGCCTCACCTTCGTCGTCGCCTTCTTCGGTTGCTGCGGCGCCTGGTTCCAGTCTCGATGCCTTCTGATCACGGTGAGTTGTTGTTGTTGGTTTTTTTTCGTAGCGAGGGAATACATGTGGTTTGGAAAAATGAAACTGGAATTGTGAGAAGTACGTTGTGGTTGGTGAAAATTGCGAAGCGATAGCATTATCATGGCCTGGATTTGAGTAAATTACAAGAGAGGAAAGACTGTAATTTAATGGAGAGGAGAAGAAGAAGAAGAAGAAGAATTGCTTTATCTAGTTCATGACTATAAAATACGAGCTGCTAATGATTCGAGGCACTTTTTCATTTTCTATGCGCGAGAACATTAACTAAATCCATGTTATCTTTTCTTTAGCATAAGTATATTTCTTTTACAGCAATAATTTTCACCTCGTGGCGATATCGTAGTTTTGTACTTTAGAAGAATGGTAATGGTATACGCCTGCAGGCTAAAATTATTCTAAAAATTAACGATCGTTGCAAACTGAATATTTTGTTTCTTATATCTTTCTTTACTTAAGTTTTCCTTTCTTTTATTTTCTAATAATGTTTTGCGATTTAAATAGAAAAAGTAAAGTATCTCTGATTTATTTTTATTTATTAAATCCATGAGTATCAAAGTGTTACGTAAATTATCATAAATTGTATATCAAGTTTTGATGAATGAAACTAATTGTAATTTATTCTGCGACCAACAGTACTTCAGTTTGGTCATACTGGTCTTCATGGCTGAATTCATGCTGGGCACCTTGGCATTCGTATTCAAAGATCGAGTTGGAAGCAACATGAAAGCACAATTGCTTTATGGCATCACGGAACATTATATAGACGAGCATAGGAAAGAGGTCGGTAGTTTCTCCAACTTCTGGGATTACATCCAGAGCAACGTAAGTCGAATTATCAAACAATTAAATAAAGTAATGTTAAGTTTCTAACGATACTAATAAATAACCAATGTACTTTAATCAAACGTGAGCGTAGAAAAAAGAATTTCTTCGTTCCATATTCAAAGAAAAAAGTAATATTGATGTAAAAGAAATCTTGAAAGAATATTTGAAAATATGAATTCGATCATGCACTTTTGATAAATAATTTTACTCAATTCTTGCGTAACATCTACATATCGTGCGCTCACGTAAATCGTCGAATCGGAATTTTCAAATTACAGAGAAAACTCGCACGGCAATAAAAGTTCAGATCTACTTGATTTTAGCATGCACCTCCTATGCGTTCACTGTACTATTACAGATTTCGCAACTTTTAGCCCAGAGGATTTAATCGGCGTTGAATTAAACATAAAACACAAAAATCAAATCAATTAAATTTTACTTTCAAATTTCCCTCGTAAAAATCTCCACTTCTACCACGTACCCCACACCTACGGCAATTTTCCAAATGCCCTACCTTACTTCCTTTACAGTCCCAATAAAAACGCGATAACGATCATCGCAATCTCAATTTTTTACCTCACTCTCTTTCTCTATCAAACCCCTGAAAAACAACGACTACTTCCGCGACGTGCACCGCTAACCTCGCGCTCTACGACTCCTGGAACCGTAAAAAAAAAATCCTCACCTACAGCTGCTTTCACTCGTTTTACAGACACACATACACACGTAAACGTACATATATAGCCGCACGATGTACGTATATTGACGCGAAGGGGCATTGTTCGAAGGCACGCGGTGAACAATGACGGCCGAAAAAATGGCAACGGGATCCTGCGAAGAGCGAACTAGTAGCATAGCTAGCACACTACACTAGCTCGGAGATTTCGATGCTATCCGCGGGGTGGTTGTACCGGAGGCAAGGGCGCGAGCGCAATTTTATCGCCCCGTCACGAAACCTCGGTGGCTTAATGGCGGTGTAAAACGGGAGAGGAAAGTTTTTAGAGCCTTCGGCGCGTGTTCTACAAGCTGTCTTGGAAGTCGAACTCTTTTCCCCGGTGGCTATTGAGCCCGATGTATCAATTCCATGCGAATCGCGGGAGGCAATGTGTATAAGTTACTTTCGCGGAAGGTTTGATGTAGACGTGATGCAGTGGGTTAATGGCTTTATGGGCGGTAAATAGGTGTGTATTTTTATACAAGCTGGAGATGGAAGAGAATTGTTCTCTGTAGTGTGAAGTTTTTTCCACGCGTGTTGGTTTATATAAAAGCAGCGAGGTTTAATTAAGTAGGTCAGAGATACGTTATAAACTTTCAATTTTATTAGGAGTTTGCAGAACAAATGTAATTTTACGCCTCGGCGAGTGTAAGCACATACATCATCTCTCGACGATGACCGCCGTTAATTCGCGTTCGAGTTATTGTCTCGGGTCGCGTTGACAATGTGTTTCTGACCCATAATTATCTTCGCTCGTAGTGGTCAAGAGTCGTATAGTAGTGCGATTAAGTGTAATTTAGAAACTGAGTAAATAGCATATCGCAGGTTTATAAATTGTAATCATAATAGCGTAATTGGATACAGGTGAAAGCATGGATACGTTTGTGGAACAAAAGTCTCCTCATTTGTCTAACTCATTAGGAATTTTTTCTTAAATTTTTTTTCAAGCTACATAACTATATAAATACAAGTTTCAAATGAACGGTCTGATGCCTGAATTTTTAGCTTCGTTGTAAAATCTGCACATCTTATGTTTCCCGTTATTTATTTTTACATAACGAGAACATATCATTATTTTAAGGATCAAAGTACTGTTAGGTTTAAAAAGAAAACAAGATTTATCGTAGAAATATAAAAAAAGTCATAGTTAAGTTATTTAATTCGGAACAATCGAGATTATTTCTTCCCAATTATTGCTAGTTTAAAAATAAACGTGAAATAAACTCCATCAGCTATTTTTACACTTCAAAAATACAACTAGAACTAATTTACTCTTTCCATTGCAGTTCCAATGCTGCGGCGTAGACAAATACTACGACTGGTACAACATCAAGGCCTGGCCACGGGAGGAGCGCGTTCCGGACTCCTGTTGCCCCGTGCAAGAACGCTACTGCGGCAAACAATACGACAACGAGGATCGCCAGCTGAACTGGTTCCAGGACGGTTGTGCCTCCGCGATTCAGCTCTGGCTTGTTCAGCGACTTCACTTCGTCGGCACCGTCGGTCTCGTCATCGGCTTCCTCCAGCTCTTCGGCCTCATCGCCAGCATGATACTGTTCTGCACGGTCAGGCACAAGCGCTCGACGCACACCTACAAAAGTTACGACACCACGACGACCTAAAAAGAGTATATAGAGTCTCCTCTCTCTCTCTCCTTCCCTGAAAGAAAAACCCCACCCTCAAAAAGAAAACTAAGACACTCTCCATACACACACACATCCATGCACGATAAATCACGTAACGGTTAAGAGACGAGAGCCTACAAATAAAAAAGAGAATGCGTTAGTTTATATCTATATATATACATGCATATATACGTAGAGTTAATGATACGAGAGAACGAAAGAGCAAGTATATTGTAGAGATACGTAGAGGCGAGAACCCCGTTGACGAGCGAGAGAACAATATATATTATAATACACCCGATAACAGCAGAGTGGCAGGTGTGTGTAATGTGTATAATTGTCGCATTCCGCAGCTCATCGACAGGCGCAGCAAGCGAGGGGAGGTCGCGCTCTGCCGGTTCTGGATGAGGGGCAGCATATGAGCTTTACATACGCGTGGTAACGACGACGACAACGACGACGATGATGAGTTGTACGACGAAGACTACCGCGATGACGACGACAACGACAACGATAACGACGAAGACTGCCCCTACGACGACGACGGTGGTGATGGAGTGCTGCACGCGCTTCGCAGCCGGCTCTATCTATCTCTTCTTCCTCCTCTTCTTCTTCCTCTGCGCGCTTGCGGACTCTGCCGGACTACTCGCGAACGCGCGTAGTGAGAATATATCTTTATATATACATAATATATTTGTATGATGGACAATGTGAGAGAGCAATTAGTGCTACTACCCTCTTGGTTTCTTCATGCGTGCATGTTGTATGTATGTGTACTGTCGAAGATCTTTGGTTTGCGGTGGATAGGTGCCTGCTTTACCGGCATTGGATGATAAATGCTATACGTATGGAAAGAAGTTTTGGGAATTAATATGAGGCTAGAATCTCTAATGTAAATTACGTAAGATCTGTTTCTGCAGTTTTTGATTTTCTGTTTTTATGCATTTGATATATATTTCTTTCGATATGGACTCATTGTACATGTCAACAAATTTTGATCAAGTTATTTTTTGAAGTTTGAGAGAAAGATTGAACCAAAGATATAAAAATTTATGTATTAAAGATTATGCAGAATATGTGCCAAATTAATAGTAAATTGTATGAAAGATGAAGAAATTCACTGCTACTAACAACTGAAGAAAAAAGTAAAGTGAATAATGAAACTCTAAAATAGCAATGACAATGATTTTGTACAATAATTTTGAAAAAATTGAATTTACAAAAGAATCTTCGACAGTACGGGGAATGCATATATTATATTAGTTTAGAAGTAAAAATGAGCGAAATTGCATCTTACAATGCTTTGATCGGACTGATGAGTGGATGACGATGATAAAATGTGTTGAAACCACATGTACGCTGGTTGGCATGTATAACCGCGCGAACTGTAGATATATCCATTGTGATATACGCACAGATTAGGTAATGCAAAGCACACAACAATTTTTCCAACCCCCCCATTCCCTTGTTATAAAATGCAGACAAGTGATGTTTCACTGCTGGAATGTTTCGAGATGAATTAATCATATCATACAGTAGGTTACAAATACATCGAAACATTTGCATACAAGTCATTGTAAAAATATTAATGAATGTTCACGACAAAACCGTTGTAATTCAAACTGTCAGAAATTTTTTAACGTCCGCCGGCAATCGACGGAAGAACAGTTAGGCCCAATAAATCTACCAAACTGTACCAGCGGCACGTTTGAAGCGATCCAGCAACGACGCATCATTTGTCTTCGCCACTGCGCGTTATGACGATATGTCGGGTCACACATATATGTACACTTATGCGCGGGTCGATGATGAATGTCCTACACACGCGTTTATATGTATAACGCACGAATGATGTATCGCATTTCGAAGCTTGTTGCACACTGCGCCCTCCATTCTCTCTCTGCATCTGTTTCTGTCTCTCCCTCTCTCTCTCTCACTGCACGCATGATGGATGACGGATCGGGTATCATCGTCGTGACCGGAGAGCCGTTGCATGTCTACATACGTGCGCGCTCGATACAAAGGAAAGTTGCCAAAAAGTCGTCGAGCAAAGTGTTTTCTCCCCTTTTTTTGTTAATTTTTGTTTTATTTATTGCTTGCGAGCGTGTTGTGTTGAACAGTGTCAGAAGAGATCGAGAGCGTCGACGTTGCAGGAATTCGCACCGAATGTACAATGCTACCAAAATTTCATGGTTCCTTTAACGTGGATTGTGTTACTCTTGTACGAAGGGGCGATAAAGTTGTTGCGATGAATGCAAACGATGAAGATTTTTATTTGGTATTGTCTATAATATAACGCTTTGTCTGCATTCCTTCGATTCACTTGATCCAGTGCGTGGATGATGTGCCATTGACAAGTATTCGTGAAAGAAACTGAAGAATTTGATTGTGACTAACAAGTGCGAAGATTGTTGTGAAACGACTTTTGTCGGTAGAAAGCTTATGCATGATTTTAAGTTGCACGGAATGAAGCTTAAATTTTATATGTATGATGTTTGATATTTGAGTGTATCAAATGCAACGCTTGCATGGATCATTGTAATGAGGACATTTTTGCAGGACGAATGTATCAGCCACAGTAAAGATTCAAGAGTCTACTTTTAATTTCGCGCAAATTATATGATAATTTTTATTACTAGCAGCACAGAAGCATCGACGGATTGAAAATATCACTGTATAACTTTCAAGCGACCCGACAATCGTCAAAAATGTGAATACGTTGTTAATCCGTTGTAATGGATATGTATACACACGAGATGAAATTTTATAACAGTCTACCTTATAGCGCTGTGAAAGTGTCATTTTGAAAATGTGTTGAGGAATACCCGCCTTTGCAATTATATAAGACTCAGAAAGTGATTATATTTGCCAAAACAGAGACTTTGTTGAAGTGTATTAAATTAACGTTGTATTGTATTTATGAAAAATGCACACTGTACCATATCAGATGTAACGCACTTTTGGCAGAAATTTCTTTTATTTTGGTAGTTATTGGTGAAAAATGTCTCAATTCAGAAATTGCAATCGAAAATCTATACAAAACTATTCGGTACCCAAACTACTAAGCACGAATCAAAATTGCAATCGCTCGTTGTAATCAGAAGGGATCGAAAACATTCAATATGTACACAATTTGCAGAAAGCAGGCGAGTATTCACGAATATCGTTCAAAAACTCGATCGGACGGCATAGTTACAAAGCTCGTAGAGATTAATTTTGGAAAATTCATCCTGTGGCGTGTGCGGTAGTAAATTCTTTCATTTGGCTTTCAATACGTCCAGTAAGTCGAAAATCCACGCGCCACACAACCTCTCTTCGCTATAAATGAATGCGTGGTTCTTTTAGAGTGTAAAATCGTCGAGAGATATGCCAACATGATATTTCTGTCAATCTCAATAATTCCTACTTTGTCAATTGCCGTTAACGCAACGTCGTTGAAGTATTTACCCTCCCCCTTTCCCTCCCGTTCTTTTTTTGTATAAGTGTTCATTATTATTTTTATCCTAATTCCTCCTGCGTATTATTACACAGAGTTTTAGCCACCTAAGTATTATAAATAATGTATTTATATATATGTAATGCGTACTGTTAGGTAATGTTGATTTTTATAGATATTATTATTATTATTATTATTATATACTCGAATTATTACGATTATACGAAAAAAATATGCTTGGAAACGCGGTGCGCGACTTCGTCCTCGAAGTAAAGTTCGAGGAGCGTTAGTCGCGTCGTTCGCGTTTCGCGCTTGTTAATTGTAGTGTGCGCGCGAAATGACATGATGAAAAATGTTTACTAACACGATCGAAACGATTGAAATTTCTATTATATAATGTACGTGTACATGGCAAACATGTTTACAAAAGAAAGTATAGGAAAAAAACGTCTTGTTAAAACTATATAAAGAACTTTTATATAAATACACTTTTTACACAATTTACGCAACAATGTTTGTTAACCTAAGTATTATATTTACATAAGTTTGATATTTCTTATATATAATAAATAACAGAGAGTCATTGATCTTTCAAAGTCGAGTCTTCACTGTAGACCAATTAGTCTAGCGCCAATTTGATTCAGTGCTTCGGTGATGCCGCGCGATGTCTTCTTAGCAGCGTTCACAGGCAACTGAAAGGCGAATTAATAATATAATTAAAATATGGTACTTGATAATGAGATTAGAAAAATATTACTTTAAAGTTTTTATGAAATTCCTTGCTACATAAAGTTATGTATATTAGTCTTCTTCAATAAGATTCTTTGATATGTTGAAATGTATAATTGATGATCAAATAGTTTTTGCTCGAAGAATAAAATAATATCTCACTTAAGATATTCGATAATAAGAATACTAAAGTAGTAATCATGAGTTTCATAACACGTTTGCCAACTTTTTAAATTGAGAAACTAATAAGTACAAGTTCTGCGGAGCTGTTTTTAAATAAACTGCCTTTTTTTATATCGCTTGGCCTAATTATTTACAAACAAGAAAAAAAAATGTCGTGTATAAACCCATGACTAATGGCATACTTTCATTCCATTTACATACACAGCTTCACTATTTTTGCTCACTATTTTCTATTTGTATTCTAATTGCATTCGATTTTAATGCTAATTATATTATGAAGCTACTACTTTTTTATAATCAGCAAAAACAGAACCATATTTTTCTCATTTAAATCCAGTAAAACATAAAATAATAAATCACAATTCAGACAAAAAACTTAATTTTAATGCAACAATGAAAATTTCACCAAAATATAGATTCCCGCGAAACCAAAGAAACGAAAGCATCCCAACCGAACCATTCACTCCACGTGCGTCAAAACAAACCGCATTATGCAAATCGCACATGCGTCGTCAGTCGTATTACTCAACTACCACTTTTTTGTCTAAAATAAAAAAGCCACAAAAAGATAGCCGTCATCGTCCTACATCGCGCGAAACGACCCAATCAACCTCCTTTTTCCCTATTACCCAACAATCCCCATACGTGCATGCGCAGAAAAGAAAAAACCCCTGCAGTGTGAAATACTCACGTCGACGATGGCGTTGAGAAAGTTGCTGAGCCCCTCAAACCCGTTGACGAGGGCTCGTCCAACGCCGATGAACTTGTCGCCGTTGTTGCCGTACTTCTCCTCCTCCCTGATATTGTCGACGATGGGTTTCGGTTTGGTGATCGACTCCAGGAGGCTGCTGAGCGGGTTCGTCTTCTTCTTCTCAAGGATCGCCTGGTCAGACTCGTTCTCCAAGCGCACCGTCTCGCGAGTACGTGAGGGTAGAAGCTGGGCGAGCGGCGCGCGGTCGTAGGAATTCAGGGTGCTGCGAGTTTTGGCGGCGATGTCTTGGGCGGCGCCGATAGCCCCCGCGACGTTGTTGCGAGTCTCGCTCATGATTTCCTGTGGGGTTGGTTGTGGGAAGTTATAGTTTGAGGGTTGAGTTATCGATGTGGGAGTTTTAGTAAACATAGTTGGTTTAGTGAACTTTGTACACAAGAGTTATGGTTTGACAAAATATAAATGGACTAAACTTGTTTTTGTTGAAATTAGAAAATTTTCATGTTTTGGATATGAATAGAGAGTTCGAAAACGAAAAGGACTTGTGACCTGAATTGCACGAATCATTATTGTCAAACAAGACTGATTTTTAAAGTTATTTTAAACTGAATGTAGTCCAAGAATCCTATAAAGATTATCATCGAGGTATTCGAAACTTCAAAAATCATTTTGATTGACGATATTTAAGCACAAATTTTAGGTCTACCTCCTCTTCGTATCCGGCACTTCAATCAGTCATTATTTGAAACCAACCAATTATCAAGAATTTGAAAGATGATTTTATAAAAATAATTTTAATATTGATTCTTTTTCATTAAAGATGAGAAATCAAGTATGATCATTAAGAAATTATATAAGTATACATTTATCGTTTCAAGACACACTATGGTCTTATTGTAAAACCTTGATAACTATAAATTATGATTATCTATATGATATAAGAATATTGCGCAAATAAAACATAGGATTGAATCAGATTAAAATTTTCTAATTTCATTAATTGCTTTTAGTGATTAATGTAATTTCACTGAAAGAATCATTACATGATAACATGAAATGAACGTAATGACCACATATTTTCAGTAACGGCAACGAATTATTAGTAAGTTCAAAGATTAGAGGTAGCATTAAGAAAAAATAATGAAAGTAGTGAAATTGTTGATTGCTAAACCGTCGTGTCGTGACCGAAAAAAAAAGAACGTGGCGATTTTTCAGTGCAAATCCGACTACTCGTATACACCGAACCTTTCCAAACGAGTTCACTTTTTCTCCCGTCTGCTGTACCGTTGATTGCGCGTAGCTTTTACCCCTTTATATGTATAATGATACACGTGTGCGCGTACACATATATACATCGAAAAGACAGGACGGTTGACTCTCGGTGCGCGCGAGCATGATTAAACTGTGTGTGTATGTGCACGCGAGGTAATTTCGCAAGGCGAAAGCGCAAGTGGTTTATTATGCATATGCCATTCGCGCGTACGCGCATAAAATATACTTTCATTCTCTCGCCTCTATACGGCCTACCGTTTCGGTTACAATCAATTATGCATGGTTCCGTATTACGCCGCATATACACACAACGGTCGGTCTGTACTTGATTTTTAAGGAGGGGATAAAAGAATAGTTGATTTATAGAATGACGATTATGACTGTTGAATTTCCAATGTGGAGAGATGGTTGCGCTTCTGATTTTCACACAAGTGGTCGTGTATATGCAAAAGAAATTGAACATTTGGTTAAGACAAATTAAAGATATATATATGGTATTGTAGGGAAAATAGGACTGAAAGAATGATATAGTAAGTTTTTAATTATTTGTACTGAGAAAATTTGTTATTGACCGACGAAAATTCATGTAAATATTAATCATTATTGAAAGTTAATATTCGGATATATTTAGGAAGAAAATTTAAAATTCAAACGAGTTGATTTAAATTTACCGATTTAGCCATTCGATGCAACCAAAATTGTGCATTGAAAAGAATTGTATAAGAAATTTCAATTGTTACCAAAAATTAATACTCATACATTAAATACGTGCATAATCTACGTCAATCTACTTCTACTCTTATATGCAACTAAAAAGTGCACCCAAAGCCAGAACCCGGTTTTCATCCCTTATAAGATGCACCACACGTTTTCCCATATTATATCACACATTACAGCACTACTAGAATTCCAAATACAAATTTCCTCAGTGCAGGTATCATCACAAAAACAAACATGCTGCTCGCGCGCGCGCACAGAGCTAACGAGCCTTCGTACGCGCGCGCTTTCACGCGTGATTAAAGCTAAATATAAACAACAGCAGGTGCCTGGTGATGTGACTCGACGGAATTCAGTCCTTTTCTCCATGACGTGAGCGATGAGCGTAATATGTATGTATGTATGTATACATCAAACGATACATAAAAAAAAAGTGATGAAAAAACAGTAATAGATAAAAACATAGACAATGATAGAGGAAAAAAAAATGAAGAAGAGACTCTGTACATTGATCACGATGCGTAGTGGTACACACACATTTTGTTTTGTTTTTTAATTACCTCGACTCGCTCGGCTATGATGTTTCGGGCTATCGCGACCGAATTGACTAATCGCCCTCGGCCGAGTCTTATTGCGTCCGCCATCCGGCCTAACCACTCCTACAAAACATACGCCAAACAGAATTTTGATGTGCTCGTGCCCCCCGCGCGCGCGCACAAGTGTATATATAATATACCGAGAGCGCCGAATTGTGCATTATGTACTTATTTCGGCGCTCCCACGCGCGCGTAGGGGTCGAGAGGCCAATTGGTAATTTTTTTTTCTTTTTGTTTTGTCAAGAGATTTGCCTTTCTCTCTGCGTGCTTCGCTCGCACATTTTTTGTCACGCGTGACGAGCGTATCATTACAATGTCGTGTGGCTCTCACAATCGATGCGATTGTGTTTCGTTTTTGTTTTGCTTTTTTTCGTGCGTTTATGTATTACACGTGTATATACTGTCGACATTTCTAGAGATAGAAAATTTGATAATTTGTGCAAAAAAGTTGAAATAAATATGCTTCATTTATTTTAAAATTTAAACTTTGGCATACAATCGTTTAATTTAACGATTGATAAGTTAAAGAACATATCCAGTAAAGTTTTATTCGTTTTTTTACCAATTTTATCATAATTCATTATTTGAAGTACTTGTCTTTTTCGATGAGAAATTTAATTGACTTCATAAAGATTATTACGTTACTACCTTACGATTGCTGAGAACAAGCAATAATCTTTTATTAGTATTGGCTTATTAATATCTGTGACTCTATTTTATATATTTAAATTTGCATATTAATACAGAAGAGAAATAAAATAAAATGTGTTTTGATACTACTGATTGATTTCATACTACTGATTTGATTTGAAGTAATATCAGTGCATTGAATTATTGGCATTAAATATGATTAAATAAATTAAAGTTCAAACAATTGATAATTTATAATTTATTTTATACCAACAATTAATTCGACCAGTTTATATATTTTATATTATAAATACATAAATAACATTTAATGGCAATCGTAAAATAGCCATAAACGAACTTAACACCGTTTGGTAAAAGCATTATCAACTGCTCCATAAACCGCGCATACACACGTCATTCGAATAAACCACAAAAAATATCTCAAACACCAACCAATTATCAGAACTGCATCAAAGCTATCACGTTGATCGTTACATAAACCATACTAATGCCATTATGAAACCGAAATTGCTCATCCAATACTTTCACCAAACGTGTCGCGTACTTCCCCGACGATAATCATCGTCATCATCGTCGCTCTTTCACCGAGCCACAATCTTTCCTCCCCGCCCTTGACAACTTAAAAAAGAAAAGCAGTTTCTTCACTCCTTACCATCCCATCCTGCAACCTCGAGCCGGTGACTTCGACCTTCGCCGGTGCCCACGTCGACGACACTACAATCTCCTCCACCTCATCGCTCTTCCCCGTATCCAGCGAGAACTTGATCGGCTCCTCGTTTAGCGCCGGCCTCGCCTCACTTCTCCGCACCATCACCAGCAGGACCAACGAGCAGCAGAGGAAGAGAACGGAGATGGACCTCATCTCGGCGGCGGCGAAGGGAGATAAAGAAGGAGAGCTAGCGCACCTGGCGATCGAGCAATCACTACTGCGCGGCTAGAGCAGCCGGCGCGGGAACCTTGATGCCTCCTCGCGCCGCGCGCTGTATTGCGACAGCTCGTATATACTCGCTGACTTTCGAGAGCGTGTGAGTGTATAGTATACACGCGTATTATACGCGCGCGCAGCTTTCCTATGAGAGAAAGAGTTGAGGCGCCTGTAGGAAGTGCGAACGGATTAGTTTTTGTGCGGTTCACATGGGGTTGCGAAAGAGCGGTTTGATTAGGAGGAGGAAGTTGATGGTACATAGAGGATGAGATGAGACGACAGGTGGTTGTGTTTGGATAGGTTTGTATGGATACATAACTGAGGAGTTTTGATAGATGATGAGACCCCGTTACGTATTTGATTGTGAGAGTCTTGTGTTATGTAGGTTTTGGGTGAAAAGGTTTTAAAATTTTTTTCATGCGAAGCGCCGAAGGCCTTTAGTGGCGAGGCCTTGCGAAGGTTGAATTGGCACTCGGTGGTGTCTTGAATCTCAAAAGTCGAATCTAATTGTTACGGCAATAAGGTACATGTTGTTGAGCGATAAAAGTAATTGATTATTAAAGAAAGAAGTTTTGGTGAATGGATATGGTAAAGTTGGTAATTAAATGTACTATTGAGTCAAAGATTAAAAAATAAACAATCGATATTGTTATTCAGATTTTTATGATTTTTGTTTGAATATATAAGAGAAAAGGTAATCTTGAGACGTTCATTATTTTAAAACTAATTGATAATCTTCTGATTCTGTATTTATTGATAATAGGTTAGTGAAAATAATGTTAATGAAACAATAGATTTACCAATGTTTTAAATAATGAAAATAGAAATCTTTTCAAGTTCAATTTAAACCAGCAATTGTCCAGCAGTTATACTTTTTTTTATTACACGACTTTCTTTTTATGATTTACAATTTTAGTGATATAATAGTAGCTCTAGTGATCTACATTTTCGTAACAGCGAGCTCAAAATTTAAATAACTTGTATGACCACTGAATTAGTTTGGATGGTTTTATTTAATGTGAGAGAAATCACACATAATACCGTTACACCCAAAGAATAATTTTAAATACATTATTCGTGTAAATATTTTATTATATCAATTTCCGTTCGTGAGAAAATCACAATGCCCATCCATATAATATAAAGACTCGATAGCTTCATTGACATGCTACGGTGAGCATCTACATTGCATTGAGTAAATTGAGTACACAACTGACTGCATCAACTATTACCTCACTACTCTGGCTCCCAATATAGCTATATTCGTTGATTGTGAGCATTGATTATATTGCCTAAAGCGTACTAACGATTGCTTTTCAAAATTATCACGAAATATTATCACAATGAAAACAAGTTTCTTTTATTATAGAAGAAAATGGCACAATGTCTCAAATCTGACATTGAAAATTAAGCTATCGATTTTTTTTACATAATTCCTGATCAATCGCCAAAAATAGTACTACAGTTATGCAAATTTTAACTTTATTTCCACTAAATTCCGATGAATCTTATATCAGATATACAAAGAATGATTGATTCCCAGTACTGCATTATCATGTACGTACGAAAATTTCAAAACAAAATTATCGCTCGACGATACAATTATCACATTTTCTTCATCAGAAATGAAATTTCAATCGTCACGTCAAAATGCAAATTTTCCAACATCAATCTTTGCGTTTCCTTATATAGATTAAATAAATCAGAAATAAAATTCAATAATAAAGCCTGCGTTATATACACCAATCAAACCCAATCTCTCTCACTCAATCGCAAGATCACCTGATCACCATTTAATCGTAACCGATGAAAAACCTCCGCGCACGCACGTACGCACTGAAACTTACTCTCAAAAGTCGAAAGTTTCACTCGGCTCCTCGACCGCCTGCACGCGCGCGCACACACATTCATGAACCGCGACAGCTACGTATGCACACCTTCGATGCACCATCGGCTTCCCCACGTGGGTGTATACGGAGCAGACGACGACGACGACGATGGTGAGGATGTCAGCTGCAGCACACGCGCGGACTGCTGATATGCTCGGAACACACCGGCTGCCAACTGATTCGGACACGGCTTATGCTCGCCCGTGCGGCCAGTCCTCTCTCTCTCTGTCTGTATTTCTATATATCTCTTGCGACACGGCGCCCCGGGAGCGCTTTCTCTTTCCGTCGAATCCGCGCGCGAGTTTGCTCGCGGTGCATCGGCCGCTGAGATCCGCTATTTTCTCTCTCTCTTCATTCAGAGACGGTTCATGATGGCTGCGGGGTACTCGACATTGCCGGAGGTAGTAATGCTGGTGTCGGTGGTTTCAGTGGGTGTGGGCGAGGTTGTGTATAGGAGGGAACGATGGATCGTTAAGGATGGCTCTTGCGGAATCGCACGGGGACCTGGAATTATATTGCCGCGCCGGTGATAACGATGGAGAGCGAAGTATTTGAAGGTCGGCGCGCTCGCAAGCGGCTTGGGTTTTTCGGAGTAGGGAAAAGTCAGATTTCTCGCGGAAAGTCGTGCACTGGAATTTGGATAATTCGAACGGTAGAAATATTATTATTTAAATTCAGAAGGCGAGGTTGACAATTAGAATGGAGTTTGAACTTGGAATTATAAAATAACACGAACGTTATAGTTTTAAAATTTTTATTTTTTGAAATGATTTAAATGTGTGTGTCATATGATTTATAATATTTTAGATGTCTTCACGATGCAATAAATAACTAAGATGGTAGGAGTACAAGTCCTTAACGGAAAATTACCAATTGCTGAAGACCAGTGAAAAGAAACCATAGATCATCATTGCATTTCTCCTCACCATCGTGTAATAGTTAGTGACCTAAAAAGAAATATATATTTTGTTAATGCATGGTACGTTTATGTAGTAATATGTAGTATGTGTATCAATTATCAATGAAACTTTTTTTCTGAATTATTCATAGCTCCAATAATGCCACACCGAGCGAAATAATAAACGAAACGCGCAATGTGAAAAGATTTGAGAAATGCTTAGTGCCAGAAAGTTATTAACTTACAGAGGATAAAAAAGACACAAATTGATCAGGAGACAGAAAGTTATCTGCATTACCGAATCTACTGCCTGCGGGAACTTCTTCATTGGCCGGCAACGGGTCTACCGGTGGCAACGGTTCCAAGGACGACAAAGAATCAAAAGACTCCGGTTGGTCATCTTCCGCTGCCATCAATTCCGATTTGACGCTGTACGTTGGAGAGAAGTCGATGTCTTCTGGGGATAGTGTTGCCACCTCGACATTTGTTGGAACTATCGGTTGGACGACTTCGACAGCGTGCACGGACGGGTCGTCAGAATCCGATGCGCGTTTGGCATTGAAATTCTCATCGAATACTAATAACGGCTCCATGTAGTCGAAATCATTTTCGTTCGGAAAATGAGTGGCTGAAATATTGTTTAGAAACGTGAAGAAAAAAAGTAGGAATGGATAACAGATGAAAAAACTTTTAGCTTACCTGGTTTATGGGTTTCTTCGGGTTTTGGAGGATTAAAGAAGTTCGTGATTTGAGAGAAGATAGTGGGGGCTGGTGATAATGTTCTTCTCGAAGGTGTTCTTGCAGATGAAGAGTTAACTCGTGGTGCTTGTGTTCCAAATGAATCTCTTTTTTGATGATTATTTATTTTTTCACTGGTATACATTATGTCTTTTAATTCAGAACTTTTTGCATTATGTTCAAACTCATAGTTATCTTGGTCAGTTTTAATTGTATCAGAAATGATTCGCGACAGAACTTCTTCAGGAAAAGCAGCATTCAAAGAGGTAAGCGAAGACCCAGTTACCTCTTCAATACTTTCGTCGTTTTCCATATAATTCTTGACAATATTTTGAAGCATTACATATTTAGTTTCTGCATCAGTATTATTATTCTCCTCGATGTATTGAGCGTAGTCGGATATCATTTGAAGATTTGGCTGCGTTGATATTTCAGGCTCTATAGTGAAAAATGTTTTTTCAGTAGTAATTCCGTCATTTTCTTCATCGTGCACAGGTAATTGAGTAGTCATATCAATTTCTACATTCAACTGTAATTAAACGTTTGATACAATTATTTTCATTCGCGAGTTTTATGAAATTCATAATTTGAACAAATTTAGAAGAATGACATTTGGATAAATGCGAGAGAATTACATTTTTAGATACATTAAGTTTACTTTTATAAAAATATTGCCCATGCTTAGCAACAAGATATCCACATTAGTTAATTTATTTGTATATCTTCTTTAGCATTTACATACTTTCTGAGTTACTCACCTGTCTTCGATTTCTATTTAATGACAGTGCATTGCATCCTACTCCAAGAAAATATAGTATGAATATGAGCTTCGTATTCATGTTTATTGTAGTCGTTTATGCCTGTACCAACAAACTATAATACTATTGAATGTAAAAGCTGTTATAACTTGTATTTCACTGAAGAAAAGTATTATTTTCTGATAAATAGAACACTGCAGACAATTTTAGTGGTATTAATTCTTATTGGTATTAACTTTAAAGTATCAAACACTTAAGTAATCCTTGTGATAGTGACTGAAAAAATTTGAGGTAAAAAATTTTCTTTTATACTCACGCATACGCTTTATGATATTTATCAGCTCGAAAAAACGTGGTCAATCGTAAAATTGTATATTACGTATATACATTATTTAATCAAACCGATTTTAAACTCATCATTAACAATTTACTGATTAAAATTGTACTTTTTAATGTATAAAAGGCCATACTTTTAAAAATAATAGATGAAAAGGACAGTTTACCTACTCTTTTACCATAAGAGAATATACAACATGAGGATACCAACAGTAGATTTCTCTTTTAAAAAATGATAGAAATTCTTAAAAGTAGATTTTATACTTTATTAATAATTTGAAAATCAGGTACAAAAAATTAACTTGTATTTTTAATTATTATTTATAATTATTTTTAATTTATACATCTACTATTAATTTTTAATATATATTTTATGTATGATGTGAGATTCACATATTTTTTCATAAAACAATAAATCTTGTAAACGAGTAATTGAAAATTGAAATCTATCTACGTGGATAAATATTTACAGTCCATATAAAATATATATTTCTACCTGTCGAAGAAACAATATACTTGTAATGGTTAAGTTAGTTTCCTACTTTATCTACAACTGAATAGTGTATTCAATTTTTCAAAATGTTTTTAAGTTTTACAAAGTTATCAATATATCGATTATAAGTCGAAGTAAAAGTAAATTTGTTAATAAAATTTTTGGAAAACCACCGATTCTAATAATATTTTTTATAAGATTTTTATTTTCGAAAATCAAAATGTCTCGTGGAACCTTACAGAAAATATCATTGAATACTGATTTTCAATGTAGTTACTGTAATAACAGGAAAAGCCCACGGCTTATAAAAATTTGATTTTTATTAAGCATCAAAAGTTGATTGTTGGTACCTAATGTGCTCTTTTTGGAGATACAAGCTACGTAGATTTAAATTTACCTTATTCAGAGAAACCAAACAATATGAAAAAATATTTGAGCTTTGATTGTGTGTGTGTGTGTT
>JAPYZO010003943.1:0-11865 GCA_030522905.1 Torymus flavipes | reverse complement strand
TATAGATAGTTATATATATATATATATATATATATATATATATATATATATATATATTACTTTTCGCTAAATCAAAGATTATGTATCAAAACTGCAGTCTTTCATTCAAAAATGTTAAAAAAGCAGCTGAATCGGGGAATAAAAGCAGCAACTTCAAGAAAAATGGCAAAAGTTTTTTTTTCTACATTTTGGCCCTGAGTTTTAATGATTACAAAAAATTGATTTAACTCTTTAAAAGTTCGTGAATGAAGCTTTAAAAATCTTTTCCTAAGGGAGTGTGCAAAATTTGATTTTGTGAACCCGAATGCGTGTGAAAAATAGCACATCCCCGCTCTAGAGTGCAAAATACAAACTCGGTAGGAAAAATAGTATACGCAACATGTGCGCAATATGTCATCATCCGGGCATGACCTATTTTGCGCACTAGTTGCGTAATGTACTATATTACCTACAAATTTATTTCAGATACGATTCCAGTATTTGCAGCGTTCGCAAAAGTAATTTAATTTTACGCTTTATTCGCAGCTTAGTACTTGACGTGAAAGGCCTTATATATTTATAACATTAATATACAATATACGGATTGAACTTTCATCTCTGCTATTTGTACTACAGATTTATGTACACAAAGTATACACATGTATAATGGGATATAATTTCTAGTGGGATATTTTAACAAAACAAGCGTCACAGCACGGTGTTTTGAAACTTATACTCTGAATTAATGTACTACATCCTGTCGTACAAATAGCTGGGCCTTAAACTTTTTTGAACATATCTATCTGTTGTCATGATGTATGATGGTTCAAAAATCTTATTATCTTTTTTTTTTCTTTTCAGAAAAATGATATTTGATGCTAATGCTGAAGAGCAAGAATATACTCCATTACCAGAGGACAGGCCTGGTGGTTTCAACTGGGGCCAAATACCAAATATGCAGTAACTTAAAATAATAATAAGTTTTTGTAAAATTTGATCTATGTATATCTGTACTATATATTTTTTATGAATTGAAACAAAGTTAAGTTAGAAAATTATGTATCTATTAGTAAATACATTTATATTATATTTTCATAATTAATAAATATTCCAATATTTTGATTAACTTTTAATATTTAAAATTATTAAATTAATGCATGAACATATTTTTATATCTCAATACTATAAAAGTTGCACGTGCACAAGTCATCGCCCGCAAGTAAACACACGAATAGTTGGCTGCAGAAGCCGCGTAAGCGCAACGTAAGATTTTCGGGTAGCAGAGAGTCAGTTCACACGTAGCATGTGAGGGAGACTGTCGTCTTCCTTTTTCCCTTACTGACTCACTTTAGCAAGCCTGGCATATGGCTGAGGACCTTGCTTACCTACGCAAGCCAATGGGCGTCGAGTCACAATCGCAATAGCACGTCCAAGTACCAGTAATTCCACCTGCCGATAATTACCCTGATCTCTGGCGTCGCGTGCGAATCGATAGATAGGAATCAGGTGGTTAGTTATAAGGAAATTGCCGAGCGTACTCGTTGCGTACTGCGAGAGGTACGACAAGTCAGGCGATGTCCGTTTGTAAACTATTGTAGGTTGTTTGATTGTTTAATACACGAGCAGTAAAATTATATTTTTGCATCTTGTTCTTTCGTGCTTACCTTCCCCTATATTCAAATCACCGCCCAGACTCCAAACTTACCCTAAATCGACAAACCGGTTGAGGCTCAAATTTGTGTGCAGCGCCGTTGGGGCTAATGCTCGATTTGTACAAGGAGCCAAGTCACTAGGTCAAAGGTAAGGCATGTTAGTAAGGCACTAACATTTGCTGGAATGCCTATCACAATAGTGTCCAACAAAAGAGGAATAAAATTAGATTAACGATAAAAACTGTAGCATTTCAAACATAAAATTGTAAAATCAATGGAATCTTTTTTTGTTCTCGCGTAACGGTAAATTAAAATAAGAAGCATACGCGCACGATAGGAAAGCAGTTGGCATCGGCACAAGCGTTAGAATTGTATAATTGAACGAACTTACCAGTAAGTGAAGTTCGATTAAAATTGTATGAAGCACCTGGTACGAAGTAATAAATGGTAGTACCTCCTCTACTCATCCGATTTACTACACGTCCAAAGCAAAAAAAAAGCGCTAGCGACCGTACCGCGCCGCGATCATGTAATGATCAAGATGGTCGATATTGATACAATTTTAATCGAATTTCACTTACAGATAAATTCGATCAATTATACAATTGAATTTTCACTTCTTCCTCATAATCAAATGATATGTATTCAAAGTTATGAAACGGCAACTGGATATTGTTACGTCCTGCCCTTTTAGGTAGATAGAAAAATAGAAAAATTTGAGCCACAAATGCCCTCAGCAATACCGCTTGTAAGTCCGCGGGAAGGAGTTAGATGGACGCGAAGTAGTCCAGTACCGCTCCCTTCTCTCCAGCGGTGGGGGTCGTCGCTGTCCCTGGCGTTGTTGGTATTACGAGGGGTGTTGGCGGTGTAGCTTTCACTCCCGAAGGTGGTTGCCCCCATCGGCTCGCTCGTCGCCTCGGTGTTAGTGTAGATCGTGCCCCGGTGGGCAGCTCCGATGGGGGTGTCACCTCCGCTAGCGTACCGGCTACATCTTCCGGTCGACTGTCCGCGACACTCCCTTCCGGGTGTGGGGGGAATCTTCCGGATCGCTCTTCAGTCGCCGAGGGTTGAATCGCCTTTTCCGGCCCTTGCTTGGGGGCCACTCGGCAACTGGGAGGATCGGACTCAGCGATGGCTCATCCATGTCCCACTCCATCGTTCCTTCTGGGAATGGCTCGATTGCTAAAACGGAAAATGCTCTCTATATCTTTGCTTCGATTCGGAGATATGGTCGCCTAAGTGTACTCGATCCCCCCTCGCGATTGACCCTAGACTCGACCCCTAACACGATCCCTGAAGTTGGGGAAGGCTGGTATGGGCTATTCTCGCCTACCGGGGATGGTGGCCCTTGCCTAATAGGGTCATGCCCACCCAACCACTCATGGAGCTCTGCCACTGCCTGGCCGCTCATAAATTCACCCCAGCCTCCCCCTCAACCGCCCGTTTGACTCGATTCTCCGATCTCGATCAGGATCCCTTCTATGATGGCATCCGCCTCACCTTCACTAGCTTGTTTGATCCCTCGCGATGGCGATCCAGACGGGCCTCGGGGCGTGGGTGCTTCCCCAGCCGGTTCCTCAAGTGGCTCCAGATGGAGCACGAGCACGGGCGAGCTTGGCCGCTCCTCGGTTTTCCTTTGTGGAATCCGGGGCGCTTGACTCACTACCATCTTCCACTTATTCTGGGGGTCCATGTCCCCCAGCAGAGACCTCTCTAGCCAATCCGCAGGGCTACCGCTAGCCGGTGAGGAGTTTAGCGGCGAGAGGCTCGTGCTAGAGCTCGTGGCCCGGGAAGTCGTGGCGGGTGACCTACTACCAATCATTCGTGACATCTTGATTTTCCTATATGAACAAATAAACAATCTATTAAAGACTCCCATCCGCGAGCTCGAGTGATACTTTAACTCTACTTTGGGTATAATACAATGGACAAAACGATCCACTTACCCTCACCACGTTGTTAGCTTTTACCTTTTCACAATAAATTCCTCCCCCTTGTTGCTGCGACCCTCACGATACTTTTTCAACTCCCTCACATGCACTTTTGGATTCCGTCGACCACCCTCCATCTTTAAAATATACACATTAGGGGGCTTGACCTCGACAATTCAATATGGGCTCTCCCAGTCGGGTGCTAACTTTGCTGAGATACCCTTAGGCCCGTTTGACAGCACATGCAACTTCCTCATCACCATATCTCCAACCTGAAACCTTACATCTTGGCGACCCTTGTTATAGTGCTATGCCTGTTTGTGATGTGCTCGATTGATATTCCTTATTACCAAGTCGCGCGACGCGCGCAAGTCTTGAAATACTACTACGTATTTATATTGCCCTTTACTCTGGGGGAACTGCATCAAATCCGACGCCACCACTGCCCACGGGCGCTCGATAACTCTACCACCCATCAACCCCTTTGGTGCTGTTTGGTCGGTTTTATACCGTTGACAGTCATCACAGTCTTGGACAAATTGATAAACATCATGCCATACGCCAGGCCAATAGTATTCCTCTGCAATCCTCTCATAAGTTTTCTCTATTCCCAAATGGCCGGCTGTCACCTCACGGTGAGCATTCTCGAGAACTCGAACTCGATATTCTTCTGGTACTACCAGTTTCCAGATATCTTCCTCTCCTGTTACTGGCCCTAAGATTAGATCGCGCCTTTGCCTGTATATCAAATCGTCTTCTATTCTCCATGATTTATATTTCCCGGGGTTATCTCGAATTTCCTCCATTCGTCGGAGATACCAAGGGTCTGTTATTTCCTCGAACGCAGCCATCTCGGCTACTTCTGTTTCGCTCTCCTGTAGTCTCGACAGTGCGTCAGGGACTCGATGCATCGTTTCCTTTCGGTGCTCAATTCGAACATTCTACTGCTGTAGTTCTAAGGCCCATGAGCCAACCGTCCTGTCGGTTCCTTTAATGTTTGCATCCATTTCAGAGCGATATGGTCTGTTATTGCTTTGAACT
Source organism: Torymus flavipes (assembly GCA_030522905.1). Taxonomy (NCBI): domain Eukaryota; kingdom Metazoa; phylum Arthropoda; class Insecta; order Hymenoptera; family Torymidae; genus Torymus; species Torymus flavipes. The sequence continues at coordinate 7,262 of JAPYZO010003943.1, read as the reverse complement.
GGTACCCCTCCAAGTACGGCCGCAGCTTTTTTATTGCCCACATTAAAGCCAGGCATTCCTTTTCTGTGTTTGAGTAGTTCCTCTCTACACTCGACAGTACCCGATGTACGTACGCGATGGGGTGCTTTCCATCGTCAAATTCTTGTGAGAGTACTGCCCCAATTGCCTCATTACTGGCGTCACATTAAACAGTAAACTCTCGCGAGAAATCTGGCCGCGCCAAGACTGGTGCCTTAGTAAGCGCCACCTTGAGTTGCTCGAACGCTTCTTGCTGTTTCGCACTCCACTGCCAAGCTTATGTTTTCTTGGTCAGTTTTACCAATGGTAACTTGATTTAATTCTCTTTCTCAATGAATCTCGAATACCATCCAACCATCCCCAAGAATCGTCTCAGCTGTCTCCTAGTTTTTGGAACTGGGTATTCTAATATTGACTTAACTCTCTCGGCATCTGGCCTCAAGCCATCTCGATCCAATAGATATCCCAAATATCGTACTCTCGAACACCCGAACTCGCACATTTTCCAGGTAACTGTGAACTGTGCGTCTCGAATTTTCGTCAATACAATCTCCAACCATTTCTGGTGTTTCTCGAAGGAATCCGTTGTAATAATTATGTCATCTAGATAACCAAATACATTAGGTTCCATTTCAGGACCCAAGAGTGCGTCAATCAATCTCTGGAACATGGCAGGTGCATTCGTCAATCCGAACGGCATCCTTTTGAACTGCCATAATCCCGATCCGGGGACTGCAAAAGTCGTGTACTGTTTACTTTCTTCGTCTAAAGCCACCTGGAAGTAAGCATTCTTCAAGTCTACTTTAGAGATATATTTTGCTCTCCTTAGCTTCTCCAAGATGCCGTCCATGTTCGGTATTGGGTACGCATCTTTCTTACTTCTAGCATTTAAATCTCGAAAGTGAATACAAAATCTCCATTTTCTGTCAGACTTTTTCTGAATAACCCGAGCGTGACACCACGCACTTGCAGACCTCTCGATTATACCGGCCCTATGCATTTCTCGAAACGCTTCTTGCGCTACCCCCCACATCGTTGGTGACTGTCGCCTGGGAGCATGGCGTATCGGCGTGTAGTTGGTCAACTCGATATGATGTTCTGTAAGGGGGGTCATTGGCAAGTAATCCGTAGCTGGTTTGTGGACCAAGCGATCAACAATTTCCTTGATCCTTGCAGCTTCTCTCGGTGTTATCTCCGTTAAGCCCGCACATTCCGCCATGATTGCTGGACTCGAATCTTCGGCGTTATCTGCAAACAGGTGCCACTGCTCATCTTCTCCACATTTCCATTGCTTGGCTCGAAACCGTAAGGATAAATCCCACTCTACTCCAAAGTCAATTCTTAAGATAATATCATGGTTAATCTCATCAACTGCTCGAAATTCTAGAGTACCCACGTGGCCATCCGCATCGATGGGAATTCGAAGGTTACCCTCGACTTTCATCGGTGCTCCGGACACTCCTTTTACTTGGCCATTCGTTTTCTGTAGCCTGTCTCGATATTTATTCAGAAGTCATGAACCCATTAGATATATGGTGGCTCCAGGGTCTAGCAGAGTCAGATACGTCTCTCCTCCGACCATAATTCGTATGAAATTTTGATACACGCTGTGTAATACATAATAAAAATTAACAAACAATTATTTAATAGTTAATAATATAAAGACTCCCCGCGCCGGTCGGTCAATACTGGAATTCAAAGATCCCGACGAATTCGAATTTGAATCCGCGCGACTTGCGCAAGCAATTCGGCGCCTCCGCGGGCATATAAGCGGGCCCCGTCTCAGGCACGACAGCCTTTTGCCTCGTTCGACATTTACGTCTTTTAGATGGTCTCGGCATTTATGCTAAGTTCACGAGCAATAAAGCTCCTTTTTTTGTATGTTAAATAATTGTTTTTATTTAACACCCACGAGGTGCAAGGTCTCCTACCCTTGCCTCGTTTTTGGCAATGGGGTCACTCCTGATCCCCCGACTTCCTCTTCCTTCCTCCATACCGCCTTCCTTAGATGAGCCAGCGTGTCTTGTACATGGAGCTCTCAGGTTTGCACGTCCCATGCAAACTAGGTGTGGGGTAGTGTCGTGTCCTCCCACACCCAGCGTAGAAGCTCCAGCGGGGGATAACGGTCCCAGCGACCGGCAACGTGGGACTTCGCCTCTGCGGGCGCTCTCTTCCCTGCATTCTTGGCTGCGCGGCACAACACGAGTTGGACAGCTCGACCTTCTCCGATCAGCGTTGAGTACATTACTCCGCTGATCCACACACGCTCTTCTCGAGCTACGACGAACTTCTCGTCGGGCTCAAAGAGTGCCACCCGTCACGAGCAAGACGGCTCGACCATCTTTGAGCAGCGTCGAGTACTCCTTACTCCACCGACCCACACCCGCACGCCTCGAGCTTCGAGAAGCTCCTCGTTGGACTCGCTCTCTAAAGGCTACCCGTTGCGAGCGGGACGGCTCGACTTACACCAACCGGCACCGAGTGACCATTCACCCCGGTCCCCACATTTTACGCTCCCTTTGGGGCAAAGACGAATCTTTCGCCCCATCGACAACAAGCGACCTACCCACCCGGCGCAATCTTTCCGATCCGCCGTACGGACCTCCTTCGGGCCGATTCCTATGCTCCTGCTCAGAGGGACCGTCCCCTAACGAACCGGCATTCGTACAAATTTCCGTGCCCTACGAGCAGGAAGTGGTGTAGGAGCGAACGCTCAGAGGTCTTTGACCTTTGATCGCTTCGTCCGCTCACTCGAGCGCTCGCTTGCATCAATTGCTATTGTCAAGTGCCGCAGCCTCCACCACATCCTCGACCCCTACCAACTCCTTGAGTGTAACGCTATTCTCTTGAATAGTGTGCTCCTCCATGCTTAGGCCCTGCGTGCCCCCACTCAACCGCAGCCCCTCAACTTCGTGCGGCAATGATACGGGCGTCTCTGGTGTTAAAGCTTTTGAGGCTACCACGGTCGATTCTATTGCATCTCCCAGCACACTGTCAACCACCTGTTGGATTTGCGGTAGTATAGCGTAATCTTCCTGCTCCTTCGAGTCGGGTAAGCTTCAATCCTCTAAAGATAACTCCAGAACCATTTCGTTACACGAATTCTACCTTCCTTCACCCTCGCTGTCAGAATCGCTGTCATCCCCACTACTCGAAGGCTGCCAGCTAACCCATGGCTTCTCCTTGTTTTCTGGTGTCTCTTCTTTATCCTCTTTTACTCGAGTTGTAGCACTGGATTCTCCGTTTTCACCAGTTGTTTTACTGGACATCCTCTCATCCACTACTTGAGCCATAACACAAAGCTCATTATTTCTGACATGGTTGCTCTTTGTTGGCACCTGTCACCCCGGGCGTTTGATACTTTTCTACTCGACTCTTACACTCCACACCACTCTTACACTCTACTCGACTCTTACACTTCACACCACTCTTACTCTCCACTCGGGCCGTTACACAAGGCCCCTTTTTTTCTCTCTATTCGATTCTCCACTTCTTCCCCACTCGACCCCGCCCGGGGTCATTGCCGTCTCCGTTTGGCTCATCCACGATATTTTGGGCCCCATTTATTCCTGCACAGAACGCCGGGGCCTCTACTGCGTCCTGGCGGTACTGTTTCCCAATGCTGCCCGTATGTCGTGGCAATTGGGGCACTCTGATAGAACCACGCCCTCCTTCCCGCATCCTTGGCACCGTTGTTTTTGTCTAGCCGAGCAGTCACGAGCAAAATGGCCTCTCTGGCCACACGCATAACACAGTCTTTTGGGACACTCCGAAGCTCTATGTCCCACTAATTGGCACACGAAACATGGCCCTACGAAACTTGACTCTCCGGTAGCTAATGGTTTATTTGCAATCGGCATGGAGTAAGGCGCCGATTGACTGATAAAGTCAGGTGGCTTTGTCGTTTCGCCACCATCGGGTCTTGTTGTCGCCGGTGGATTATTCGTGTAACGAGGTTTTTGAAACGTCGTGTTCCTTGCTACTCGATCGGTAAACTGCCCCTGAGACTTGGGATTGTTCACCGCCGCTACCTCTTCAATTGCCCCTTGTGCTCATCCTTACTTGTTCTTCTTCTTCTCAGTTCATCCCTCTGGCTGGTTATTATCTTCATCGCTTAATGACTTCCTCTCTGCCGCTACTTTGTGAGTGCTGCGGTGGGGTCCTGTGTAATTCGTTCCTGAAATTCTCAATTTCTCTCGACGGGGTGGGGAGTGATCTCTCCTTAATAGTCTCACGCCTCTCGAATTCTCTACCAAGTTTCTCAATAGCCTCGAAGCTGTTTCTATCTTTACCCCACAAATAATGTTGGTACTCCGGACGCAAATGGGAGAACGCCAAGTTTAGCTGCTCTTTGAGTGGTGATGGTCTTTTCAGATGTGCGATAATTTTCCGAAACTTTGTTAGGAAGGGTGAGACTTTCTCTTTTAAGCCCTGATAGCGTGCCCTTAGCTCCTCCATGACATCATCCTCATGTAGCTCCCCAATGAATTGTTGTCTGAAGGCCTTCTCGAAAGCTTCGAAGTCCCATAAATCCATTTCTTCTTGGTTTACTTCGTATCAATCTCCTGCCTCTTTGGTTAGTACGCTTGCCAGGCACGGTAGCAGGTTTTCATCTCTGACTCCAATAGCGCGTTTGCATGCCTTCAACCGCGATAAAAACTGCTCTGGCGAATCCTTATCATCGCCCGAATATCTCAAACCCCAAGTCTTCAGTGTTTTCATGATGTGCATGCTGTTGTCTCGAATCATCGGTGGGCTATCCTGCCGGCTTCTTCGTAATCTCTGCTGCCTTACGTATGATTCCTCTCCTCGTTCACCTCGTCTGGAAGGTGTAACGTATCTCCCTCTCGAGCCATCACTCTTCAGACTCGACTCGCGAACTTCTGTCGTAACTCCATATCGTCTCCATTTCTCGGATTAGTGTCTCTATCTTTCTCGATCCTTATCTTAGGTATCGTTCCGTTGTTGGTGGGTCTTGAACTGCGTTGTGTGCGGAGCGTTGTTTCCCTCTGACCCGCCACATTGTCAGCGCTCTGTTAGTTCAAATTTCTGTCCGCGCTCGTATTTTTGCTAGGTAACAAAACGTTCTCGGTTTGTGCCTTTTCGTATCGCTGGCGTTGCCTCGTCTCATCCTCCATGTCGTCTATCCTTTCCAGGTTGCTGGCGGCCATTACCAATTCGTCTTCTTCTGAAACTAATATTTCACTGTTTTCGTCCGTTTTCAGGGATCCATGGTACCTCAGTTACTCCAATTACTCTTAAGTAATTTCGGAATAAACGTTCTGCTTTGGCACGGTGACTGCCGTGGTGATTGAGGTTTAACCCTTTCAATTCTAGTTCTACCTCTTCGCTCGACATCTTCATCACATCTCGAAACCTTGCCCTGTATTCCCTATTCTTGCTGAACTCTCTCATCCTGTTTTGATATTCAGTCATTTTATTGGCTGTTGCTTTTGCCGTTTTTCTGTGTATTTTCTACTCGAGAAAATGGAATATGCAAGAAAAAAAAACGCTCGATTCGTTTCCTCTGTTACTTATGGTTAGTTTCTACCTAAGTAAGAAACTCCAATTGCACTCACGTCTCACCCCTATAGACTACAAGAAAAAAAATTATCGCTCGAACCTGTAAAGAGAAACTCGAACCTGAAAAAAAAACCCGAACCTTTAAAAAAAACTCGAACCTGAAAAAAATTCGAATCAGTAAAAGAAACTCGAACCTGTAAAAGAAACCTCGAGCTCGAATCTTTCTATGAAAGAAAATGTTTTCGAAATATTCTGTTGGTTCGCCAATTTTGTTCCAACGAAGATGCCACGTTTTGTACGAGAATGTTACTAATAATTGTCCTGAGAAAAAAAAAACAATATAATATCCTTATCTCAATTTCCCGTTAGTTTCCCTGACTCACACTACCAGGAACTTCAGAGAGAAGGAAACGAGAAAGAGAAAACAAAAATTATATACGAAACTCCAAAGAACTCCGAAGGGAGATCAAAAAAAAGGTTACTTTTCTCTTTCCACACCAATTTTCCACTGCTTCTCGTACTTGATTATCTGCACCTGTAATTTTTCTCGACCCTCTACCGGCACCAACCACATATACCACACGAAACTCAACACGAACACACTCAACTCGACCCAATCCGTTGTTGCTGTTGTTTGTGCATTAGTTGGGCGCCATTTGTCACGTTGTATTTAGTTATACTCTCGATTGAATCACCCGAATATCATTGGTGACTCGGACTAAACCAACGGCCACTATTTCCACTATTTTCTTACTGGTAGTGGCACTCTGCTGCGGCCAGAAACTCTGCTCTCGAACAGGGGGGTCAAAACCTTAGCAACAACGATATTTGAAATCACTTCCGACGAGACAGTAATTTTACTGACAACCCTCGGCGAACGCAATTAATTCCCTGAAAATAATTCTGGAAGGAAAATCACATTAAAGGGCAAGACACTTATTAAATAATAACAATTTTAGTAAATATCACAATAGGTTAATTCTTTTATTTAAGTGTTAAATCAGATCCGCAACTCCTGTGGCTTGGCCTTGAAAGTCTGGCACGGCGATGAATCTGTAACATAAATGCTCGATAACAAAACCGCGCTCGAATTAATTTTCTGGTTTCACTGAAGCGAGTCGTGGTCTACTTCGACCCCTATATTTGCGCAGGACAAAACTCCACACACCAAATAATAATAATAATAGTATTAATAATAATAATTATAGAACTGAACCGTGCGATCTTAGTTTAAGTGCGAAACAGGCAGTCGATAATGACTCCAAGCCTCTCTCATTCACTGGCTCAGCAACTAATACTTCTGCTTTTCAGGCGAGCGCCGGAAGGGGGGCTATGGGGCTCGACGGCAGTGATGAGTGCCGCGAACTTGTTATTAATCGTATTTTGAAGCAAAACTGCGACGCTTCGATAGAAATTGTCAAGGAAATAGCTTTCGCGGCGCTCAGCACGGTCCTACCTACATTTCAGAAGTGTAATATGGATAGTATTCGTGTAGTGCGACCGCGGGGTTCAGCTGAGGAGCAGATTGATAAGCCAGGGGCAAGCTTGGGGTCGTCGTCGGGAGCACTGCCCTCCTGTATCGTCACGCTGGAAAGTAGCCGCCTTGTAACTGAGGTGATGCAGGCCAAGCGCGCGCTCGCCAATAATTACTTAACAACCAGTAGTATAAAATTAGACCTGCTTGACTCGACCTCTGCCACCTATATGCCGAAACGTAAAAT
>JAPYZO010003942.1:0-15515 GCA_030522905.1 Torymus flavipes | reverse complement strand
TCGCCGTCGCCGACGCCGACGCGCCAGATGCAACTAACTGCCTCCTTCCAGACGAGATCATTTGCCCGGGTACATATCGCGTATTTTTTCTCTCTCACAGAAAGAGAGAGAGAGAGAGAGGGGGCTTCCGTTTTTCGTGGTAATGCGGCGCGCGAGAGATAGGGGCAATTAATGGACCGTGCGTTTGATCAATCGGAATTGCAAGCGAGGAAGTGCCGTTGGATGCAGCGTATCGAGATGGGCGAGATGATGCGAGGGGGACCCGGAGACGACGGGAAGTAGTATTGGCATGGTAGTGTGAAACAGTCATTTAGATACGAGAAAATTCCGATCGGTAAACAATTTTAATTGACTGATCATTGAACAAGTATATTTCAATATAATCAATAGGTTATTGCATTTTAGATTTGGGATTAATTTTTGAATAAAAAAAAAACATGTGAATCTTAACATTCAAAATCAATTTTAAATACCTGACAATATAGTTTTTTCTACAATTAATATTAAGAAAAAGAACGTAGATAAATTATTGCGACAGTCGTAATATGTACTTTATATTCTGATATGATTGAAATCAGTCCAGCTTGTAAATATGAAATGACAAATAATACGGGTTATTTTAAAAAATACATCTTAACACTGGAAATAAATGTATTGTTCCTTTTCATCAATTAATGCTATTAAAATAAAAGCTTTTTCATTACAATTTTAATCGCTCTCAATAAATCCATAACTAGAAAACCCTTCATTTTAAATTCAGTTTGAAATTCGTATATTCTTTAAAAAATCAAAATCCTCAACAGGTATAGCACAAAATTATGTCATTACTTTCCCTCCGACACACAAAAGAATCCAAGACTGACCTTAACCAACGACACGGTTGCCTTCTCGCCGTCCCCTCGCCTAACCGTATCAATTCAAGGGGTAATTAGAGCACCACGCGCACGCGTAAGTCGACACCGCATTTCCGAAATCGCCCATCGCCGTCCCCAACTACAACACTCGCATATACACACAACACTCTATCCCTCTCCCTTTTTTCTTTACCGCACACAAACGCGCGCAGAAGAAAAAGACGCCGCTTGGATTTCGCCGGACGTATGTGGGCCGGGCGATAAATTGCCGCCCGTATAATGCAGGATTTTTTCGGCGGACGTGGACCCGCCGCGAGCAAATCGATTTATCAATGAGGGGGAGAAAGAGAGAGAAGGTTTTACGAGGATCCGCGCGAATTTCCGTCGATTTGTGAGCGCCCACCGATGCGCTTTATAGGGGCGAATATGTGGCGTGGAGGCGGTATTTTTGGGATCGGTGGAGGAGTGTTTAAAAATAGGGTGGTTTATGGCTGGGAAGAAGAATTTTTCCGAGATATTTGTGGGTGAATTCAGTGCATGAGCAGAAAATTTATTAAATGAAGTCTTATGAATTGTTAATTGAGCAGACTATATGAATGTTGTTGTAAGTTTGGCAGAAAATCAACAATTACTATTTAATACTACATTTATCCCTTTTGCCTTGATTTCCATAATAATTTTCACAAAAATCACATTTAGCGAAGGTAGCATTTGTCGTTTAACCTTTTTAGACACTTGTAAACGCTTATCAGACAGATTTGAGGCTTTTATTTGCCGAGTAGAATTTCTCCCAGTAAAACTGGAATTAAAGCGCGTAGCAGTACTCATATGGGCCATTAAAAGTTCAGAGACTTTACGCGTAATGCGAAAGTTATTTCTATAAATCTCGAGTATACCAACCTATGGTACGCATAAGTCCGTATAAATAGCAACCATATTCTACCCAGACATGATAAATATATTTTAACGTTTCTGTTCAAAAGGCGAATCGCCAAAATTTATGGAAACGTCAACGTTCTAAATTCAGATTAACGTAGCTTGTACCATAGTATACACTCGTATTTGCCACTGATTTCAATTAAAGCTCAGAATTAATTCATTAGTCTATTTAATCCTTCAGTATGCATAGGACGGTTATACACAATAGTCGCGTTTCCATCAGCAGATCCTTCAATCAAATCCCCCCAAAAAATATATCAATGGCGTTATAACACTCTACCTCACCAAAATCGATTTTCTCGATCATCTCTAACACGCGCGCTTGTGTGCGTGTGTTTCTCTATAGACTCTCGTGGCAAACCCTATCATTTACATAATGACCACGTCATTTATATGATCAATATTGTGCGAAACCCATGAACAACCACGATCACCACCACCACCGCACGTTAGCCGCCGTTACCCAAACACCGCTCGCGCATGCTAAACCAACATTAGCGTTAGCCACCTATATGTATATATATATAATCTAATACCAGAGAGAGAGGACAACGACTTCGGAGCGGTTAACGTTCGACTGGTCTAGAATAGCTGCATTCAAATAATTCCGTTTGCCCGCTGGCCGCGGCTGCAGCAGCGCTGGCTCTAGTTGAATTATTGCCCGATTAAATTAGGTCGACATTGCCGATATCCCTTCGCTGCTGATTTACTTCACTCCCCAAACGTTCGCGCGAGCGAGCGAGCGTGCGATGCGCCCGAAGATTGAATTTCCGCGGGCGCCAGTCTTGGGCTGTAATGGTCGCGGAATTAAAAGCAACATGGTTTAACGGCTGAGGTTGGAAACTAGGTTGACCTCGTTGTCTGAAGAAGAAAGAGAGAGTTTTTAGAATGATGGGCCTGACTTTTAGTGGATAAGGTGGTGTCTGATTAGTGTTCGGTTATGGTCATTTGTTCGAGCGTTAATCAGATGCAACGGAAAAGTAAAGTAGACGATTATTCTTTTAATTCTGCAGGGTAAAAAGGATGTTGGACCTGGTTATAGATTTTTATACACGACAGAGTAATTTTACTTAGACATCTTTAAGAAAAGAGCTTAGATCTCGGATTTAACAATGACTTGAATCACAACATTTGATTTTTACCGGATGAAGTCTTGTAGATGTCTTATCAATTCAACAATAATTAAGTTATTGTGGAGATTGGAAGAAGATTTTATAGATTTAGGCGTTAGCTTACTTTAATTGCAAATTACTTTCTAATAAAGATCTTTGATACTCGCAGTTAGTACTTACTTAAATGACCGGAAATTCCTTATATTATATTATCTCCGATACACTTTAAAGCCATACAGCTATCACGACCACTTCCGACATTAAGTGAAGCCATATTAATGTCGGCACTACATTATTGCCATCAACCGCGTCCCTTCCTAGTCCGTATATTTAAGGAAAAGTCTCTGTAAATAACCAGACAAACACGGAATCACTTTTTAGAACTCCATTACCTATCCTTACCTCTCAACCACGACCTTAACAAATCATGAACAAAATCACAGCCCCGACATTCATTACCCGCTCAAATCCCTCGTCCACTGCGCGTAAATTCAGCGCTAATCGCACGCTACCACCTTCCGACCCCCCAAAAAAACTCTTCAACCCTGCGAGAAGGAAAAAGGAGGAGACCACCACCGTCCACGTACGCTCCATAAAGCCAGTAGCACCATCGCCCATCCTAAATAACTGCCCTTAGACTTTCTCTCTTCTTTGCCGATAAATAATCGTCCGCGGACGGCCGGCGTAATTATTCGCGGCGCAGTAGCAGACTGCGTCGGGGCCAAAGTGCGCGAGCGCGCCCGTGTGTATGTGTGTATGGGTGCAACGTAGCAGAGCATAGCGCCGGCGTAGATTAAGCTAACCCCGCGCTCGCTCTCGGCTTTTAATTAATCACCGAGCTGCGATGCGCCGGCCATTTATGGCAGCTTGCGCATTTAGCACCCTGTATGTGTGTATGTAGAAAGGGGTTGATGCTGGATTGGATTGGAGAATATCGAGAAGGTGGGGGGAGGGAGGATTAAGGTCAGTGCCCAGGTGTGATGGGTGGGTCTGCGTTTTCGAAATTTCGAGAAAGAGAGAGGGGGGAGTTGTGGGGCCCCTGGGACTGCTGGCCGTGCTGGCAGTCGTGAGCGATAGTCTGAAGAAGTTGAATGATGGGGTTCGGGGGTTTCTTGAATGTTGAAGGTTTTGGAAATAAGGGCGGTATGTTTTCGAGGTGGGATTATTGGTACGAAGAACCGTACAGATGATATATTTATGGGTTTCCGGTACAACCAAGGGACGTGGTTCGATAAATGTAATTTTCTTAATGTAATCGAATTTTGTGGTTTTTGAAAAAAATTATTTCTGTATTTCGTTTGTTAATTTGTCTTATAACTAGAGTAGAACTAATTATAAGTGCATACCAGGCTTTTAGAGTGTAATCACTAATGAATATTTCTATCTCTGTACCTACATTAACATCGTCTGTAACTCTCGATAAAACCATTTAAATCTAAGTATAACAATGTAACAATAAAATGACTTCATTGTTATTTCTTGATTGAAAATAATAAGTCTTATATACTTTCAACTAAATAAATGTCTTTGGTACAGTATCATATAGTCTCATAAGTAATCAAAACAATTTCCTCTTATTACACATACATTCACGTCTCCCTTATACAATACGAGAACCATATACTATACGAAGACGAAATGACTGGATAAAGACAAACACGGCGAAATCTCAAGAGACTTCAGTACGATCCAGCAGCGTCAGCATCACCGCATTGTATATCAATCAATGACCCGGCTTACCGTCTACTTAAGTCTCTCTCTCTCTCTCTCTTTCTCTCTCTCTCTCTCGCTCGCTCGTTCTCCCTTTCTCTCGTACTCTCTTGCTGCATTAAAGTCTCGTTACCGTTAACGCGCGCGCGTTTCGTCCAATGGCACTTGTATATATCTGCGCACACTCTACGAAGGGTGGCTCCGCATAACCGGTGAGGGCATATCGAATTTAACGAAGAGCCCGCCCTTCGGCACATCTATGCGCCTAATTTGCTAGCAGTGTATCGGCAAGATTATGTTCTCAGGGTGGGATTTGTACGAAGAGAGAGTGAGAGGGAGAGAGACTTTTCTTATTCATTGATGAATTTATGTATGAGACGAATAGAGGAGTTAGTACAGTGTATGAATCACCGTGGGGTCGGAACGGAGCGAAGTGCGGTTGTGATAGATATTAGGAAGCAATAAGTCTGATGAGACCTGCTGTTTATCTTGTTCCGTATTGAAGCCAAGGAAAAAAAAGTTGATTATCCATTGTTACTCCAAATGCGAGCGGTCTCGAAGAATGCAACAGGTTCGCTATAAAAAAGAGAGACCAACAACTTCTGAATTTTGCACGATACACAGTCTGCCCTCGCGCATGTGTGTCTCATTTGCACCTAATGTGCGCGCCATTACTTATGCACCGTGAGAAAACGAGTAACGTCTCATTAATCCACCGCGTATAACTATTCTTCTTCTCTCTCTCACTCTACCGTGCGATTACCCTCCACTTCAGTTTTTGCCTCGCTAGCTCGTCGTTTTCACTCCACCCGCAGAATCCTACCCCTTGGAATTATTAACAAACCGCGTGGCGCAGTTGCCTGATAAGAGGTCAACGACTGCACTCTTACCCTCGCATACACACACACACTCACACACACACATACACACAGCCCATGAAATATCAACGAGAAGTTCGGTCGTAAAGAATCGCGCTCGCGGTCGGAAATAAAGCGGGCCGATTTAATATTCCGTTGTCTCGCGATTAGCTCGGCGACCGAGGAATATATATAATATATCTCAGCTGCCTGGCGAAGCGGGCGGACTAATTCCGGCTAAACGATCATTGCCCGCCGAAACTTCCATCGTCAAAATTCATTATACCCGGGATTACAAGACTTTAAAATCTTTACGAGCGGGAATTAAAATCTCGTCTCACGCGTGTGCGCGTGTGTGGTGTAAAAGTGTGTCCGGAACTTTTGTACGAGCTGGGAGAGATTTGTGGGCAATAATCTGATTAGCCGCGGATAAGACGTGCGGCGACCCTTGCAGAGATATAAATATGCCTGTAACGATGACGGATGCGTATGTACAGATGGGTGTGTGTGTGTGTGTGTGTGTGTGTGTGTGTGTATGTGTGTATAGGGGACGACGATGTGCTGCAGCTGATAAGGAGCTGTGCTGTCGATTATTTATGGGATGGGAAAGCAATGGTGGCACTGGCCTACTAATTCTTATCGCCAGCCGAGGGCGTATTGATTTTTCGCGGGAAAGGGGAAGGAGGAGAGGAGGAAGTTATTGTTTTCGTTTGGGATCGCTGTAGTTTTTGTAGCGAAGTGGGGTGGGAAAAGGGGTGAGTGCACGCGGGCATCGATTTTGCTATGTGAAAATTTTTGCAAGCGTTTGTTGCGCATCAACCATTATAATTCTTTCTAGAAACAAGGATTTATTTTAGAAAAAGAAACCAAATTTAACTATGGAATTTACTCCCCTTTTATATAAGGTCTTTTTTCACTATCATGAATTAAAATAAATTAAATAACCAATATTCCCATAAAAAAAATTTGTACCAAGATATTCTTACTCCAATCATTACAACTGTAAACATTCACCTCTAACCATTCCTACCCATGACCCCACACCTCGCAATCCTACACCTTTACAACGACGACCTCCCCCCGGCGATCAATGACCGACCTGTGCGCTAATATCAACCCTTCCTCTCTCTGCTTGCAGCTGTCGGAGTTGGAGCAGCGGGTCCTGGAGGCGGAGGGCCGCGCCGACGAGGCCGAGGACAAGGTAAGCTCAAATTCTTCTTCTCATTATTTTTATCTCCTGGTTTCGTACAAAATTATGCGTGCTCTAATTTTGCGTCGCGACGGTGTGGTATGGATTGGCGGGGTGTCCCCCATGCGCCTCCCCGTCACGGGGCGCCCAGCTGAGCGCGGAAAGGCACTGCTAGCGCCAGCTGGTGGAGAATGATGGAGGTAGGGACAGGGGTTACCGGTTGCGGGTGGGTTGTTATGTTACCGACGGCGGAAGGGTTAAGTGGATGATGAAGAGGCAGTGTATGTTTTGGTTTATTGAAGTGTATATAGGTCAGCTGTTTTTGTTATTCATCAGGTTGGAGGTTTATATGAGTTTGACGAATAATTGTTTCTCAGTGTAGGGATTCATGGTATGATGAAATAATTGACGTTAACTCGTGTCTATAAACGTTGTTTTGTATTGTATTTCTATGTTGAACAGTTGTATTAGCTATTTACAAATTTCACTTGCAGTTGCTTTGGGAATATCCTAATTAAATACTACTGGAATATCGCAGTCTATTATTGATTACCGGGAAATAGTTTCAATTAACGTTCACTATTTCGAGAGTTTAAATTGAATACTGTAAGTTCTAAATGAAACTTAATTTAATTCTTAGAGTAAATATCATAGACAAATACAACATATGATTTTCAAATTTACAGTTAATATTATCAAAATCTTATGTTATTATTAGTTTATTAAACTTAGCATCAAAATATTTTTATTCAATGTTGTGAATGAATTCATAATTTCTCACGTTATATAACAACTCAATGACTTGTAAAATCAAATATTAATTTTCTGCAGTGGCGTGCATACTAAATTTTTATTGCAATCTATACAGTTAATATTCTGTTCGTAAAATTTTACACATAAGTTTTACACTCATAAACTTATCCATTTTTTTAATTTTACGCAATAATTTTTTTTTAAATACGTCATCCGTGAACTGCATCCATATATTTTGTTACCCTCATACATCATAACCCACGCCACTGCTAATGGTGTCCATCATCATATCCCAAACGGTCAATCGCTCCCACGATTCCTTATCACTCACCCGATCACCATATCTATCGCCCCATAACCATCAGCCGCCACCACCGATAACCCACGCGCGATAACATCCACTTCCTCGCCTCCTTCCTACCTACCCAACCATCCGCCTCGCCGTTACCGACTCGCACTACTAGTTTCCACACCACCACCCATCGATCTCTCCCCTTTGTATGCACCCGCAGCGGGGCGCTGACTTCGCGGCCACCGCCACCGCCGCCGCCGCCGCACAGCAGACGGATCTCGATCCGTCCTCTTCTCTTGCACACTGCCGCAAAAAAGGAGGAGCGAGACGGACGGACAACGGCGGCGGCTTTAGGGTGTATATAGATACTGCACCTCTCTCTCCTCTCCTCTCGAGCATTGATTTTTGGCTCCCTCTGAGCGTTCGCGCGCGCGAGAAAGAGAGAGAGAGTGCACACGCGCACCAAGATGGCAGAGAGAGCCTAGAGGCCCGGCGCCGGCGGTCGCTCCTAGGACGATGTGTCCGGGGGGCCCCCCTGATTGTTAAGTCCGCGGACACGTTCACAGTGATTCCACGGTGCGTATACGCGAGGGTTGTGCTGTGCGCCGTGACAAGAGGAAGCAAGAGGAAACACAAGGACGAGGAAGAGGAACGCGGAAGGGTGAAGTGGAGTTGCAAGAGTGCGAAAAGAGGGATATACAAGTAGACATAGATATAAGGATATAAAGATTGTAGAGGAAAGGATCGATCGGTGGATCGCACGGGCGTTGATTATGGATCCCAGCAGGTGACACTGATGAAAGGTAAGCGCCCCGCTGCGCGCGAAATGAAAGAGGGAGAGAGGATCGAGGGCAGGAGGTGACTGACCAGTCCACCCTCGTTGACTAATCGCCCGATAGACTCGGAAACCGCGAGTCGTCTAATCGGATACCGGCGAAAGCTCCGCCAGACAAAGGAAAGCTCCCTTCCTCTCTCTCTCTCTCTCCCTCTCCATGAATTTCAAATTCGACACCGTCTCGCTTACTCTCCGTCTCTCTCTTTTGTGGCTGGCGATCGATCCCCAGTCACAAGAGAGAGAGAGGCGCAAGTGTTTTCACTTTCTCGAATTTCCCTCGCGACGGAGGTGTACCTTGAAAAATATGCTAATTCCGGGGTGTTGAGGAGACGTTGAGAGATGGCGAGGTGCGAAGGGGATTGTTTGGTAGGAAGCTGTGGTGTGGGGGCTTCGAGGGAGAGTTTATGTTTTGGACGAGTGAGTTGCGAGGAGAGAGAGAGTCTGTGAAGATGTGGTGTTCTCAAGATTTTCCGCGGCAAGTGGGTGGGCGAAGTTTAAACGGGGTTCTGGAATTCGAGAAAAGTTTGGAATGATTTCGTTTTTATTCTTGAATGTGATTTTGACTGGAGTTTTTCCCGAATTTAAATTTTTCAGGGGAAGGTGGAGAGATGCTTTTAATTGGATTGGTCATTAGGGATAATTGCGCTGGTGAGTTTGTATGGGTACGGTGAAAGAAAAAGTTAGGTCGTTTCGTTGCGGGCTAGCGAAATTAAATTTACCGCTGGATGGCTGAATAGATGGAAGTAGATAGAGGATGAATGTACTAGGAGTCGTCTGGAATTAATTTCTTTTTAGCTCGGCTTAGTGAAATTTAAAATTAAAAACTTTATATAGTTCCACATGTTTTTGTTGAAATATACATGTGACTTTGATTTTGTCAATAATCCGTATTTTATTTGAATTCACCACTGTTGCAGTAAATATAAACATTTGCCTCACTTCATCGTGACAATTCGCTCGCATAAGTAAATCCAATCGCAAATGCACACTTTCAATAATAAAATTACAGCTCAACAATTGTTTACCATCAGAAAAAAGTACACTCCATCTGTTCGATCTCCATTTACAAGACCCATAATAAATTGCACCATCCAGCTCTACCCCATCGATTCCAAACCCAGAAGTAAATATCAATTCCAAAGTGCCATTTCTCTTCGATTTTCATTAAAAACAATTTCCGCCCAACGCGGAACCGATAAAGCACTCTTGCACGCGTGCGCCTTCCATTTTACGGCCCTACAAAAAAAGCCATATAGCTCAACCACCCAAGAAAGTGCTCTCACACATACATACACACACACATACACACACAGACTTTTCCTGGCGGCGTCGATTAGCGCAGAGCCGTTTTTCCATGCTAATCCTCGTCGGCTTTAACGAGGGAAAAAGCAAGAGAGCGCGCGGGATGAATAGATTAAAAGCACACACGCGCGCGCTGTAGAGGAGAGAAGTCGAGAGAAGAGAGCGGCTAAATATACCACAGCTGATGAGTTAGGGCGAAATTTTAGGTCGGTCTGCTCGCTTTTGCCGTTCTGGAAATTCGCGGCAGTGCTGGTGTAGTGATGATGCACCCACGGCGTATATAGAGCTGGAACTGCGCGCGACAAAGTGAGTAAGTACTTTTGTATGGCGCGGTTTGACCGGTTGCTCACGGGAATTGCGGAGGCGCGCGCGCGTGCGGGGCAATGTGTGGTTTCGTTGTTGCGTGAAAGTTGGATGAATTGGAGAGGTGAGTTGGATGTCGTTATGCGAGTTGAAAAAGTGTATATAGTTGGTACTAATATTGAGGTACGGACGGTGATTAAAATGTTACGAGTTAAAATGAAAATGTATAAATAAAAATAGAGATCTTTATTGCAAGAATTCATCTATCATATCGAAAAAAAAATAAAGATTTATTTATTTATTTATTATTGCAAGACAATATTACGTAAAAATGTAAAATATCGTAACAGAATAAATATAATATTTAAATGCTAAAAGTTAACAGTATTGTAGAGTATAACGTGTAAAAAATTCTTCTTTGAAAATCATCCTGATGTAACAACCAGTCGATACTTCCGTTTGATAAATGAGATTTTCTACGATTAAACGTAAACGTCACCCCATTGAAAAATAATGTATCATGAAGAAACATAATAACCTGTAGGGTTTATTGAAAGGTTTAAACGAAGTCAATTTAAAAAAATGGACGTCTAGCTAGATTCATCCTGCATCTACTTCCTCTATACCCACTACAGTATTAGCATTTTATTAAGCTTTTCCTTCTCTCGACATCATCCATTTTAATTTATTTGCATTTTACTTCATTAATAATATTACTTTATCAATAGAAATCAATATTACATATTATATTGGAGACATTAAAGAAATTTCGACTCTAGTCAAATTAAATTATCTCCCGTAACGTAATTTCGCACTAAATCACATTCTTCTATATATGTGCACGTCAATTTTCTTCTCTGCCCACTTCAATATTGCTCTCACCCCATCCCCCAAAACCCTTAATCACCTACTCAAACTCATTACCCCACTCATCTCGAACATCCCATCCCCTCCGTCCTCTCCTCTCTCGCCCACCCAGCCACCCACCAATCGATCGAAACCTCGTCTAGAGATGAGACACCGCTGGCCATTGTTCGCGCCGCCAGGTGATCGAGCTGTGAGAGAGACGAAGCTTCGCACGGCCGTTATCGACTGCATAACTATATAAGCTTCGCGGTCATTCGACTCTAGGCAGACAGTCGTTGACCTTCCACGCGCGTGTGCCAGA
Organism: Torymus flavipes; assembly: GCA_030522905.1. Taxonomy (NCBI): domain Eukaryota; kingdom Metazoa; phylum Arthropoda; class Insecta; order Hymenoptera; family Torymidae; genus Torymus; species Torymus flavipes. The sequence continues at coordinate 4,201 of JAPYZO010003942.1, read as the reverse complement.
GCTGTAAGTGTGTGTGTGTGTATGTGCGAGTGCGAGTGGCCGAGAGAGTAGTCGAGCCGCGAGCGCACTCGCTCGCTCTATTGGTTTATAGCTTCCGAGGAAAGGATTCTTTTATCGGCACTGGCTATAGGGAGTTTATGGGGTGTTTAGGAGGGGGGGAAGGAGTGTTGTAGTGTGAAAAATCGATGGGGGCGGTGGAACGGTTGCGGAAGCATTGATGAATGTTGTTATTGTGATTAATGGAATGTTTTGTTTTTTTCCGAGTAGAGGTGTGGAATTTAGTTTTAAATCAAGTTTTTGGGTCATTTTATGTTTATTGGTTTGGTATATTTAAATCATAGATGATTGTCGCATTTTACAGTCTTAAATGATTAACTTGCAGTTATTATATGCGTTAGAAAAATGTATTATTTATTAATAAAATCCACTTGTTTCAGAGTAATTTGGTATTTCGTAATTAAAATAATGAAATTAAGAAATTGAATAATAATGATCTACTGAGTTAAAACATTTATTTCATTATAGCGAATTGCACTTTAAAAATATGGGAATTATCTTTGATATAATTTAAAAAATGTAAATTTAAATATATACTCGTGATGATATAAATTTTCACAATTATTTATAATTCAAACAATTTAAATATAAAATTTTACAATCGCATTGGTACGATACCACATCTTTTATCTGAAATCACTGGAAAAGTGCACCGGCATCGACCCAAATCAGAAAATACCACCAACTCCGACCAACACTTCACGATTTGTATATAAATCTCGGCAATAATTTTTCTCTCGAAATTTCCTCTCGCCCTCGAAAAACTCGAACATATTTACCCGCAGACCCGATTCGAGTCAACACCTGTAATAAAGTTCTCCCTCTTTCCTCTGCCTCTTGTACTACACACGCGCGCACGTGAATGGGCAGTTCTGTTTGCCCACGTACAATGGAACAACTCGACGCACTAGTGTAGCCCATACGTTTTGGCAAGAAGCCACGCGCGCTTGCGGGCTGTATCTTCAATTCTGCGGCGCGTTTCGGTTACCCGTTGCCCGCAATTTTTCAGTCGCACACACCGGTGTCCTCTCCTAATTGCCGACGGTCTCGACGTCGCTATTTAATTGGAATTTAATTAAGTCGTCGGGGGCTGATTGATATTGAGGTGCGTGTAGAGGAAAGTTTCGGCGAAGGGAGGTGGGGCGTGTGTGTGTGGATGGAGCGAGTGAGTCATTATGGAAATGGGGATGGGCGGCTCTCTATCTTTCCGAAATGAATTTAGGGTATATTTAGAACTTAATCTGTCGGAAAGTTGATTCAAGTGAAAAAGTGAGATTAACTTCAAAGTGTTTTGAATTGTGTTTCATTAATCTATATTTTAAAGTAGCCGAAACGTTTTTGTAAATAAATCGTTTCACACATTTTCAATTTAAGTATCATTTTCGAAATACAAATGATCACAACGATAATTTTCATTCTAATCATCATACTATTTTCATTATTATAATATAGAAATCCCAAATAGCTTCCTTGAAACATAAAAAGCACAGCAGCAATAACAGCAGCAGCTTTCAGCCAAATTCGAGAACAACGGCAACATTCGCAACCCGAAAGTCCCCCATACAGAATATCTCGTCTCCCCCCCCGTTGTCGCAAAACTCTCTCGCAAAATTCACGGCAACTGCCAAACTCCCATCTCGCTCCAGTGCTCGTGCAGTAGCAGCAGCAGCCACTCGACGCCTCGACTTCAGCCTAAACGATCTCCATTACTCTCCTCCCTTCTGCTTCTTTCTTCTCCTCTCTCTCTCTACTATATACTGTACCGCGTTAAAAAGCCCTACTCCTCTCCCGCATATACACACGCGCTCACCCACGGCGCACAAAAAGCCCCGGCTGCTAAACGCATGCACAAAGACACAAAAATCTCTCTCTCGCGCATCCCAAAGGGTCACACACAGCGCACCCGCCATACGTATGTACATAGACATACACATACGCGCCGTCCCCTCTGTTGGCCGCGCGCCAGCCGTGAGTCACACGCCGCGCGCCGCTCTAGGAAAGCCCCCCGGCCGGCGCGGCGTCTTCAGTCTCGTTCCCGTCTGCCGCGCGGCAGCAGCCAGCTACGTAGCAACTCCTCGTCGCCGAGATTTTTGTCGCGCGTGTGTACATGTGTGGTTGACGATTGTTTGTCGCATTGTTGCCGAGGAGGTGCGTGACGAGGAGCTGGAGAGAAGAAGAGAAGTTCTTTGTTGCCGGGAGAGAGAGAGAGAGAGAAAAACGAGCGCCCGAATCATGGATACGATGAACGGTGAGAGAGAAAGAGGCTGCTTTGTGTGAGAGAGCTTGGCTTTTTTTCAAAGGTGGCGCCAGTCTGGGAGAGCAAGAGAGAATGAGTGGGTGGTTGTAATTTGGTGGTGGGAGCTTTTTGGTGAACGAGTGGTCGAGAGTTTGGATTTTGTTGTATTGTTGGGTTATTGTTTTGTAGCTTGGTTAGTGTGGTTGAAGATGGTATCCTGGAGTGAACATCGTCCATTGTCCTCCTATTAACGATTTTTATCACGATTTTTATTAATTTTCTAGAAAATTTTGTGAAATTGTTATATATAGCTTGCGAGAAATCGTTTTGTTATAGTAAGAGGAAAATGTGAGATGTTCGCCAGGGTATTGATTTTTCTTTTATTACGTGTTGAATTGCTTTTATAAATATTTATAAGGTAAACTTGAGACTAACTCTCCTTTCCACAATAATTCCTGTACAAAACACCATTTGTGTAAGCTTCTTTTACCCGATTTTGTAATGTCCTTAAGTCTTCCTTTGGTGTTTTTTTGTTATTCCTTAGCTTAGCAATTAATTTAGCAATTACCGAGTAATTTCGTAATTTAGCTTTGTAATTAATTTATAAGTGTTATAATGTAATTGTTACTTCATCGACATTGTAAACCTTTTGTTTGTTTGCACTTAATGAGTTAAATGCTTTTAACCCAGAAGTGATCTCCTCGTTTCTCACATGTATCTTTTGTACAATAAAAAAAAAAGAAAAAAACGACAATGGAAATTTTTTGTAATAAAAAGAAAAATTTAAAATGCAATTGCTGTAACGGCTTTTTAGACCCTGCAATTTCAATCCTTTCTTTTTTTCTCTCCATTTGCACGTGATTCGGACGTAGCCACTGGATCGATTTCAATTTGGCCGGGCTTATTTTCTTCGCAAATACGGATCTCTGCGAAATTCCCTTTTTTCCCCGAATTTCCTCTTTTTTTTGTTCTTTTGCTATTCGCTAATGAATTTTCGCGAAATGAAAGTGTCGTTCATCGCAAGGAATTAAGGTTAATAGGATTGTTTAAAATTCAAAGCTCGATAATAAAACTTTTCACGATGAAAATGAGCTGCGTCGTATATATTGCTTACTACTACTGCTGCTGCTACTTCTGCGTTGAATCGTATGCAAAACGCAAGAGCATAAAAGTAAGGTATACAGTATGCATCGATAATAACGATCTCGTGCCTGCATTTGAATTAACTGCCTCTACCACCTTTCATTCCTAGCGACGTGTAAAAATTTAACACCTTCGATTTATTACTGCGATTCATTTTTGCATTGTATTGTTGTATTTAATTCTGTAATTTGTTAATGTATAGTTGGAATTGAGTATATTTTATTTTTTCATCCATTGTTATTAGGAATAACAATGTAGTTAAACTAAAATCAAAGTATTGTAATGCATAGATTTAAATAACTAAAGTAATTTTTAGTACATTATGTAAAATTCAACTAAAACCATAACAATTTCTTATAATTTGAAAAAATTTAGATCATAAAAATTATTATTTTGTATTTGTATATTAAATTTTACTATCCCTGGTGGAAATCGCCGATTTTCCCACATTTTCTAGCCATTTTCTAGCCAGTTGGCCGAAATCGTTAGTAAATGGCTAAAAAATGTGAAAAAATCGTTTCATAAATGGGAGAAAAATCGGCGATTTCCAGTAGGGATATTCTAATCAGAATTTTATTTATAATAAGAACTGTTATTCATTGAGAAATTATTGAAATGCAGTTCATCACAAGTATTATTTAGCAGTCGCTCATTATCAGTATTAGATTATCATCCAGATTATCGTTAAATTTCTAGCCGAAGGGATATAAATTAATTCCACTCGTCGGACAACTAATGTTCGGAACACGTCAATCAATAAGTGGA
>JAPYZO010003941.1:0-14241 GCA_030522905.1 Torymus flavipes | reverse complement strand
ACGGGCAAAGTAATATTATCAACCGAGTGAGTATCAGCTGCGATTGTTTCTTGCCTTTTTAAATCAGTTTGAGTAATTTGATCATTTGTGTCGTCAATTGGTACTAAATGTTTTTCATTTTGTTCTTCTTTGTTATTTTTAAAATTATCTATATCCAAAATAAGGTTTTTACTTTGGCAGTATTCAAATGTGTCAACTCCAATTATTTGTTTTATTTCCTCGAAAGTGAAAGGGAGAGGAAAAGAAACCACTGCGTTTGATGGTCTGACATTTCTTTGGAAAGAAGCTATATCTTCTTCTGTTAAACGTTTTAAAACTACTTTAAAATCTTGGATTATCGCTTTAGAGCTATTGTTTGGAACTGCAACAAGGAATTATTGCATGAGAGATGAATTTTTAAGATACTTTCCAGCTTATTTTCTAAAAGGCGTTACAGCGTATAGTTTTAATCCTCTATAAAAAATAACTTTTAAAAAAATGAAAGTTTGCCCGTTATAAGACCTTTTAATTCTGCAAATTAAAAAAAATAGTAAAATCTAACTGTAGCCATGCAAGAATTGGGAAAGTTATTACAACATTATTATTAGAAATATAACTTTGTTTTCCTTCCTCATAGAGAAAGCTTTGAAACGTAAAAAAAAATTTTGAAAATAATAAAATGTTCAGAAAGATGTTTTAAGGCGATATATGTGTAGGGGAGAACAGGGTAATGCCAGTCACTGGCTAATGCCGGTCACCCATTTTTATTGAATTTAATTAATTTCTGTGCATTCATACCTATGTAATATCAAACTAAATCGAACGTACAACTAATTTTAAGACTAGGCAACATGATATTTTATTTAATTAATAAAATATGCATATGTAAAGGCCTGGCCTACATTTCTTATAAGAAATGCAGTCTAATAAATAAGCTTTTAAAGATATTTATTGTTAATATATAATTTTTTCTCTGCAAATTTCACAATTTAAATGCATTAGAAATTAAGATTAAAAAAAAAATTCTGCAAAAAAGTTTGTTTCTCAATATTTTGATTCATTTAAAAATGATGAGCACTTATCGGGTAATGCTGGTCAAGGCTTTCGGGTAATGACGGTCAGTGTAGCTGATGTCGCAGCGCCAAAAGTGAGGTTAAAGTGAGGTTAAGTCGGCCTAGCCGCTGAGCTTTTCATGCAAGCATTGTTACACTTTTTGGAACTTTCACAGTAAGTTTATGAATAAATATTGAATTTTTAATACTAAACTACATAAACTACATAATAGCAATAGAGTGTGACTTGTATAAAAAAAATTTTCGTGAAATTTTTACAGATAATGCAGGGCGATATATTTTCTGGTTTTGTATTTTTCAGATGCCTACTAGAATTCGTAAAAGGGAGCCCACAAGAGGTAAATGGAATAAAAAGTCTATATTAGTTAATTTTGATAATTGTTGTTTCCGTGAATGTATGTGTGTGTGCGTATGTGTATATTTCAACTCTTCATATCTCCGAAACGAATCAACCGATTTTCGTCGGGTAAAGCTTATTCTCTTCATCTCGCGGGAAAAGAAAGGTACCCTGATAGATTTGAGTTTTTATTGATTTTCTTTTGTTTTATAACCTAAAAACGATTTTGAATTTTTAGTTTTATCGATTTTTTCTTATCTTGAAGCCATTATTACATAAAATAATAAACTTCTCTTGGAAGGTATTTAAATTACCTATATTTTCCTTTTTTTAAATTTAAAAATATCTTCACTCTGTCATTTGTTATTAATAAAAACTTTTGTATATTTCAAAAATTAATATTTAAAAAAATATTTTATGCATCGACTTGAAATTGTAACCAGTTATTACACTAATTGAAGGCTATATGTGGTTGAAATTTCAAGAGATTATCTTTATTTGTTTTAAAGAAAAAAATTATTTTAGAAAAAATTTGCGTTTTCGTTGTCACACGATAACAAGAGCAAAAATTATCCAATCATCCAGAAATTTGGAACGGATGTATTCTAAATATTGCAAGTGAAAATTAATTAAAGGAATCATTGAAGTTTAAGGAAGGTAAGTGCCAATAAATTGGCAGCAGTTTTTTATTCATTATGATATATTATGATATATTACGAGTGAGCTATCGCAACTTTTAATAATAAAAAGTGACGGACCCTGGGCTCGAACCAGAGCCGCCGACTCGCGAGTCAGTAACGCTATCACCCTAGCCACGACCGCCACCGTTCAGCTTTCTACTGATCAGCGTCATATTGTAATTGGACACCTTGCTTATTTCGTTCTTCTACATTCCTACGTGTATCCACACGTAACAGATACCTAAGACCGTGTTTTGAAAAAAGTATACAAAACTAAAAATTATGTTATTACAGAGATATTAAAAACGCAACCTTAGGTATTTTAACGAATAGAAATCGAAATTAATTTAAATAATAATGTTGTAATAACACCAAAAATTATTACATGAGAATTGTGTGGGTCAAAATCAGAGTGGTGTAAATCACATATTTATCGTGTAATTGAGGCTCTGTTTTAGGCCGTTAATAGTAGTTTCAGTTATCAGAAATCCAAATATTTGCGAAAACCTCTAGAACTTTTTACTTTTCTATTTCCTTTTTTTTCTATTTTTTATTTTTTTGCTGCTATTAGCTTAGCGTTCGAAGCACATAAACGAGACAGGATGTATGTAAATTGAAGATGATACATGCTGTCTCCTTTATGTGCTGAAAATTGTGGTTTTAAATTTATTCCAGAACATTTACCTTCTAGAAATTGGTTGGTTATTGGTTTTTTTGAATTTGAAATGTTATTGCTAATTTGGCATTCTGTAAAACATTCTGGTTCTGAATGTTTAGTCTCGGTATCTCTAGTGTTATTATCAACATGCTCTTGTTCAACATTTAAAATGCTGTTTGTAGACTTTTGACAAGTATCGAAACTAATTATTCGTTTCACCGTTGTAGGTTTGAAATTTGAGTAACTGAGACCAGTATTGGATTTCCCGCTACTTATAGAAGCAAGCAGCTCTATAAATGGACGTTTATTACTGTTCCTCTGTAAAATATCTATTTCTTCTTTAGTTAAGTTTTGTAAGACAATGTCTAATTCTGTCCTTGGCATCTCAATCAAAGAGGTGAGCTTTAAAACTGCAATAGATCAGTATTAAGTGAAAGAAAATTTTTTAATAATGCGATACTAATAAATATTACGATACTACTGTCATAAGTAGCCCATTAGCGCACGACGAAACAAATAAACAATCAAACATTTACCGCGAAAAATACAAGGCAAGTTTTATTGTTTGTCCTACCTCAATAAAGCAAGGCACACACTTCGGCAATGGCTTATAATATTTGTTTTTTAACAAAAAAATAGATCACAAAATTTTCATGATGTTTGGTGAAAAGGTATTTTTTTATAATAACTCAAATAGACAAAATGGTCGCTTTTTGTGACTCATGTCGATATTGCAAAAATACCATCATACCAATCATCATGAAAATCGTGTGATCTGTTTTTTGGGTGAAAAATAATCATTTTAAGCCATTACCGAAGTATGTGCCTCATAAGGGTTTCAAATAACAACAGAAAAAGGCGAAAAAAATTGGTTTCCTGAAACTTAAATTTACGCGAGAATTACTCATAAGTATATGATAATCAGACGAGTTTTCTCATTAGCGTGAAACCTCAGATGGAAAAAGCCAAGGAGTATAACCACAAATTGAAAGTAGGGTCCTTATGAGCCACAGATACAATCGTAAATATTATTTTGGCTCCGCACGCTCCTTCCCCCGTCGAAATGAGAAATATACCAAATCGTGCCAAAACTGTTTCAAAACTATGCCGAAATTGGGTTAAACTGTGCCAAACCATGCACATTTTAGACATTTTACACACTTATGGCACAATTAGCATAGTTTGGTACAACTTTGGCACAGTTTAGCATAGGCCATTTTATTCAATTTTTGCTGCGATATGGCACATTATGACACGATATTGGCACAGTTTTACATGATATTGACACAGATTGACACGATAATGACACAGTTTGATATGATATTGGCATAATTATGACACAAATTGGCACAGCTTGAGAAATTTGATACTCAATTTTCGCGTATGATAGCGAAATATTCCCTGTTGGAAATAATTTGATGTGCGATATCATGCTAGACTATGGCAAACTGTGCCTAATCATGCCAAACTGTGTCAAACTATACTATATTGTGCTAAATATATCCAATTCGAACTTTTGGCAATAATTTAGCACGATTTAGCACAGTTCGGCATAGTATGGCATAGTGTGGCACAGTGTGGTACACTTTGGTACAGTTTGGCACGATACCAAAATATTAAAATAAATCGGACGATTCGGCACCGTCTGACATGGACTGGCACAGTTTCGGATGGATTGGCACAGCCTGGCATGAATCGGCACAGTTTAACATAGTTTGGCATAGTATGGCATAGTTACAGTTTACCGATTCGTGCCAAGTTCCGAAAAATACAACGAATTTTTTTCTCAAAACTTGAGATTATGTCTAATTATGCTACACTACGATGCACTCTGCCACACTATGCCAAGCTATGCTATACCATGCCATACTATGATAAACTATTTTGATCCATGCCAAACTTTGCCACACCAAGCCATACTGTATTAATCTGTATTGATCCATGCCAGACTGTGCTAGGATTTTGACAAAAGAGGAAAAAGGTATTTTTATTTTAAAATTTGGGTATTGTGCCATACTGTGCGACACTGTCCCGCACTGTGCCGCACCGTGCCAAATTATTGCCAAATATTCGAATTGGCAAATATGTAGCATAGTGTAGCATAGTTTGGCACAGTATGGCACAATTTAGCACGATCTGGCATGCTGTGGCACAATTTCAATTTCCACTAGGGTTGCGTCAAACTGTTTCACACTGTGCCAAACTGTGTCGAGTGTGCAAAAAATTTGAATAATTTATATTATGCCCAACTGTGCCCATATTCGCTCCGTGCGTGACAGATTCTATACACAAAAATAGCGCCGCCTTACGGCCAATAGACGCGATGTGCAGGGACAAAATGCATGGGACTCTTATGCCGCTTATGCGTATACAATTAGAATTAAATCTGTTCAGCTAATGAATTTAAGAATATTCTTATAATTTTTTATAATAAAGGAAAACAAAATAACAATGAAAGAAAAAAAAATTAAGATCTCATAGGTTTTCCAGAAACTTGTAAAAAATTATTTTCGTTCCATGCCGATAAGAGCCCTGTGTTGTGTCCCTGGAAATCGCGTAGATTGGCCGTAAAGCGGCGTTATTTCTGAAAGTAAGAGGACATATTCTGCACACTACGCACGGAGCGAATTGTGCTATGCTGTACCAATATTGTGCCAAACTGTGCCAGTGTGCCAAAAATTTGCATAAAATTTTATTAATGTGCTAAACTGCGTCATAAAATGTCTAAAATGTGTATGGTTTGGCACAGTTTTACTCAATTTTGGCACAGTTTTGACGCAGTTTTGTCACGGTGCGGAACAATATTGGTATATTTTGGCACCGAATTTATTTCCACTGGGTTGATCTGCAGCTTCTCGTATAATAGTTTTATTTTTTGTTCATACCCAGAATCGTTTAATAATTTACCTTTTTTAACTAAATCTTCAGAAATTTCCTGTAAACAAATAGTGTACATATTTAGATAATTGTCTAATCTCGCAGTTTGAGATTTTACAGGTTTTGTTTCATCAAACATTTCAGCAAGAATATCTTTTTTTATATTCAAAGAGATTTTCTCTCCCTTATAAAGGCACAAGGCAAATTCTTTATAATATTTTGATATGCAAAAAATGGCCAATTTGTACATATAATCGTGAATCTCCTTAAACTCCGGAGCCAATAATTCCATATCTTGAGGTTCTGTAATGGTTGAGAAATATAGAGTTATATGTTATATATAGGTATCTGTTATAATTATTTAGCAATAAAATTTTCATCAATAAATAATATAGCATTGATGGATTTGGTTTAGTTTAAAATGGAAATCTATGCCACCAAGATATAGATTTCTACTGGTGGCTGTAAAAGTTTGAACTATACTAAATTATTCTTCCCTAGAGGACATTGCAAATATAAAATGACGTGATACATTTTATGTACACTATGTTTTATGTTTTACTATCTTTATAAGAAATATTAAAGTGAGATTATCGAGTAATCAAGTCGAGGATATAATACAATTCATAAGAGTTGTGCAATACAATAAGTGTCAAGATGCATATGCATATTTCAGTGACAAGCCTGCTTAGATTTTGTATTGCATAATACATACATGATCATACATGATCTCATGAGTTCTCATATAGTTCTCATATGAGATCGTTGTACAAATTTCAGACATATGAGATCTATATGAGATCTCATATGAGATCTTATCTGCAATTTTCATTAGTTAATAAATAATTTATTTTTACTGTAAGAGCATTAATAAATATTATATTTTATTGAATATTTAGAAATAGTATGAAATAAAATATAAACATGAGTAAAATGTATTGATAAAACTTTATTGCTCTTTTTTCAGATTCATTAAAATATACTGTTTATTTAGACTTTTACATTAATAAATTATTTATTAACTAATGAAAATCGGAGATGAGATCTCATATAGATCACACATGTCTGAAATTCGTATAACGATCTCATATGAGATCGTTGTTAGTTTCAATTACGATCTCATATGAGATCTCATAAAATATTTTCACGGGGGTACTGCATTGTTCTACATTTATTTTAGTAATATAATTCAACACAATATGTTGCAACGTCAGTCAACAAGTGGAAGGATAAGAAGTATAAAAGAAGACAGATCGATTGTAAGGAATAACTTTCAGTGGAACTGGTGTTAAGATAAGAAGAATGGATCTTGGGTACAGCAAAATCAGTTTAAAGGAGAAAAATTTGGGACCTAGTAGCTAATTATTATTAAAGTTTTATGTTTTTTTTCAGGCTCATTTCTCAAAATATCAGTTTGAATATTAAGCGTACCTTTTTACAAATCTAAACAAATTTTAAGTAATTTAGGCTTTGGTTCATTCAAATCCATCAAATGATGTTGAGTTTTGGGAAGTTGCTTCAGTTCAAGATAGGAATGCTGTACTTATTAAAATTACATACAGATATTTTTGCCAAAAATATGTACATTGGCAGATTTTATTACTTCCAACTTTTTCTACTATAGTTCTACTATATCTGGATATAAATTTCCAATAATTCAGATCCTTTTCTATGAAAATGCATTGAATGGTTTTTTTACAAAGTTACGCCAATAACAAAATATTGAAAATGCTATAACTCTGAGAAAAATTGGTCTTGGGCCATTTTATCAGAAATAGTGTATAGGTAAGGTACCCAATACTTGGACACTTTTTGAGCTTATTCTTAAAGGAACGATATTTTAGAATCAATAAGGGAAATTATTCAAAACTTCAAGGTCTTGCCATTAATTTATGATTAATTTTACTATTTTATGCAAAGAAAGAGACTGTAGGATGTTCATTTATATTTAAAAAGTAATTTCCAAAAAACATTGATAAGACCGCAGTACTGGGACATCCTATGTTCAGTTGGATACTATACTAGGACATTGCTTTGATGCAATACTCGGACATATGTTTTTAAATGACTGCGTTAAGTATGCACATTGAGTGGTAGGTGAAGTCAGACAAAAATTTGCCTACACCTTCTTCTGAAACATAACCTTCATAAATTTTTAATTGATTCTAAGATCAAAATTAGCTCAATATTTATCTAACTATATTTATCAATAGTTATAGCTCAATATTTATTTAACTATGTAACTAATATTGTAATCAATATGAATGAATCAGTCCCTTATCAAATTTAAACAATAATAGTCGTCTTTTACTGTTCTCTGACCTCTCCGAGAATTCATGCCAATTTTATCTTTGTCCAGGTACTGGGTATTTTATCTTATCTATTCAAAGGACCCTCCTTAAATTAGTTAATTTTAAGAAATATATTATTTTAAATACAGTTATCTATCGATAATATTTGACTTAACATAGTTATCCTATAGCTGTATCCATAGGTGAGTTAAACAAAATTGCTATTATTAAATTATGAATCTTATCACATAATTTTTTTTTTCTTATATAATACCACATACCACATAAATATGATATTGAACAGAAACTATTTTATTTATCAGTTACCCAGCTTTTTACTTTACAGAGACTTGAATTTATAATCAGAGTTTAAAACTTTTACTGTGTATAGAATCATACATGTATTATTGAAATTGTAAATATTAAGCACTGGGAACTAATTATTAATTCAAGCTTAACCACGCTCCAATTTTCATCTAGAAATCAAAATCAGGGAATGACAATAGCTCACGAATATCTAGCTGAAAGAATGTACAAACATTTTATCTAAATTTTAAACTTCCATCTAAATCTGAACACAAAATACATACATGCAACCAAAAAGTTAGAAACAAAAAGACAGGTTCAAAAGATTAAAAAACTGAAAGGGTTGAAAATATAAAAAGTTAAATGTAAATTGTTAAGACAGCATAAATGAATGGAGGAAAACTGTGGAATAAATAAATGTGGAGAGAGACGGGCTGAAAAGATTGGAGTTGAACAGAAGCAGGTAGAAGAAAAACCAAAGCAGAAGAGTGATAGAACCCTAGTGAAAAAAAATTAATGGTGATAACAATTGATGTCTGCAGATATCAGGAGAAAATTGAAGAAAACGGAAGAAACCAGAAATTAACTGCAGAAATATATCGGAATAAAAAAAACAGTTAAGTTCTAAAAGTAAGCGACTTTAAGAGGTTAAGAAATCAGTAAAAAAGTAAAAATAATAGTTTTATTCTGAATAAAACTAAAGACAACAGTTATAAATGGATGAAAATTATTTATAAATGATAAAAAAAAAAGATGGAAATTTTTGGTATGTGCAACTTAATTCGAAAATGAAACATAACAGTTAATAACTGATGAAAACTGATAATAACTATTAACAGGTTCAGTACGGCACAAGTCAAAAACGACTCGTGAATTTCTTTACACTGGTACGACACGAGTCATATTTGACTCGTGCGATATTTCTCACTTTACGGCTTCGTGCTGTTTTAAAAGTTAATGAAATCATTTTATACCATTACTTTCTTATTCTATATGATACTAGAATCAATTATAATATTCAACAAGATCTGAATCCAAAAAGTTTTAATTAATTTTTCATGTATAATTTGAAAAATATAAAAAATTTATATTTCATCAGGACCTGAGAGTGGAAAAGGCTTATACATTGACAGTTATGAACCTGTTAATAAATGCATAAAACAGTTTTGAACTGTTTAAAAGTAAAGAAAATTTTGAAGAATAATGAAGAAAAATAAACAAAAAATTTATTTTTTAATTTTTTTGCGAATGGAATTTGAACATAACAGTTAATAATTGAAAATAACTGAAAAAAACTGCAGACAACTGTTGACTTTGTCTCAATTCCGACCTTTTTCTGCAGTTATCTGCAGTGAATAACGGTTTTCTTCAATTTTGTTCACTTGTCTTCATTTTCTTTTTGTTGGGGAAAGTAAAATATATTTTCTAAAATTTTGTACAAAATTTTAAGAAGTGCAATGTTATATATTCATATATATTTATATTATTTACCATTGACATCTCTGAGAATGACTTCTTTAAACTCGTTAATAAATTTATAAACTGCTCTATATGATGATAAATGAATATTTTTGTAAACGTCCTTAACAATAGCATCAACTTGGTCTGATGTGAAGTCAAATGTTTCAATACTTGATTTAGGTATCATATTCGATTTTCTTAAATACTCAATGAACCTTCTATATAGTTCATTATCTGACTTTAGGCCTTTGTTATTACTGCTTAAGGTTCTCCTTTGATTCTTTTTATTGACAAAACTATTTTCAGTCCTTAAGTCTTTAACAAAATCTTGAAATTTTCGTGTATTTTCAATACTTATATTTCCAGAGGGTAAATTAAATTCATTTACACTTGTATTTGTTAGATTCTGTTGAAAAAAAAATAATTAATATTATCCAAGGGTTAATGAAACACAATTGGAATAATAATAGAATACATTTCAAAACATGCTGAAATAGTTTTTTCATCATGCCCTGGCCGAAAGTATCACTTCCTATCCTGGCAAACGCTAAAGTGGTATTTTCGACCCGGGTATAATGAAAAATAGTATACACTTCATGGACGGAAAATTGGCCAGCACACAGCTCGTGTAAATTGCCATCCGAGCCAAAGGCAGTCAAAATTTTTTTCATCCTTGGTACGTAATATACTATTACAAAATATACAATAAAAAAAAAGTTGATGCCTATTTGAAAAATAAATATTAAAAATTAAATAATAATAAAAGTACTGTATGAAGTATCTTACCTTACATTTATCGAAATTATTAAGGTCTGATACGATTTTATAATCATCATTTTTGTTTTTTTGTTTGAAAATGCCATCACATGTTTGTTCACAAGTTTCACATTCACACACTGCATTGTTCTCATCAAAATAATTTTTACCATAATAGCATGTGAGTTCCTCTCCACATTTTATTTTTCTTTTTAATACAATAAATACTTCATCTTTTTCATTTGTGCTATAGCTGCAATTGGCATTACAGTCATGGTTAATTAATGCTACAGGTCCCAAAAGTAAAACAGAACATTTCCTTTTTTCACTGTACATAACAGAAAAATCTTTCTGTTGGCTTGTTATAAATGCTTCATCTTCATTATTTAATTTTGCATATACTCCAAACACATCTATTTTATCGTTTTTTCTTAAATCACGTGTAGCAGTGACCTTTACATGCATAATATTAGATTTATATCTATGCGATTGCTCAATTTTAATGCCAGATGCAGGATCAATTATTGATAAATAATCTAGTATTTGTTTGTCCAAAAATTTTAAATCACCTATATAAATATGTAACTCTTGAAAATTGATACAACTTTCTAACTTTTTTAAAGCTTCTTCCTTGTCAAAAATTTTCGCCATGAAATCTTGTATAATTTTTCTTAAGAAATCATTATCTTGCACAACAAAGTTACTATTACTAATATTACTAATATTTAAAACGTTCATTTTCTGTACTTCAAAATTTAAGTAACGATCTAAAACTAGATATTTTGCAACATCGTCGATAATAGATAGCTCACAAAAAGTGTACTTTGGTCTCTTTTTCAGTGACATTTTCAAAAATTGATTGAAATCTCAAACTAAAATACTTTTTTTTTTCTCCGAAACTCCGAAACTCCGATTAAGTACTCCGAGAGTTAGGGCTCTTGTACGAATAAAGGAACCAGCTCACTGTGTGTTTATGTTCCTCAATGTGTCTTAAGGCTTGTGATTGGCTGTTATGTGTTATTCGTCAGTGTTCCTTCATTCGTGCAAGAGCCCTTATCTGCTACAGGCTATGTACACAGGCCACAGACTTGAAATCTCTTCAAAGGCATTAAGTTAAGGGTTCTTGCACGAATGAACGGTACTAAAGGCAGATGAATTCAATAAGGCTGTGTCTACATAAGCGTTCCAGTGTGCCAGTTTTCGTGAGCTCACTGTAAGATTGGTCGGAAGTAGTCACATTTTTCAAAGGTCTTGTAATTACCTATCAATGCATATATTGGTCGGCCCGATCGGATAACGACGATTTACGACCCGAGTCGGGATCTTCGAGCAGAAGGGCGCTTCTGCAATGGTTGACCAAATAGAATTATGGAATCCGTTGCTCAACTAAGCACTGGGGCCTTTCTACATATGTATGTTCAGTGTGTTCCCAACTTAGACAGATAGATCTGTTCCGTTTATATAAGCAGAGACAGACATAGAGAGAAGTTGTCTAGAACAGACAGAACACACATATGTAGAAAGGGCCCTGACGTGCACAGAGTTAACAACAACAATTAGACTTTCAGACGTGACTTATCTCTGCGGTATATTCGCTTGGTATTTACATATTTCCAAAAATTTTATATTTATATATAAGAAAATATAGAAAATTGCAAACATAGTTGATTTTTTCACAGAGAAATAGGCAACTTACAGATTACATTATTACAAGCGTGTTTTTGTCAGTGGCAACTGCCAGTCAAAGAGAATATATTGTAATCAAACTCGACTTTTATTCTAAAAATGTTTTCTATGTATAGGTCAGTGAAGGTGTGAAAACCAATAGCAGTACTAATAGTATATTCGAGCTTGTATATTGTGTATAGAATAGGAGTATATTTATATTTAATTATAAAATATTTGTACGCTGCATTTCTATAATATTGTAGAAAATGGAAGAAAATTCTGATAATAAATCAAAATTTTTCCAAGAAGCAATTAATCAGTTATCATATGTGCACCGTATATTTTATAACAATAATCCAGAAGATATAAACAATTTTTTTCAAAATGACATAGACTTCATAAAACGCCAAATAAATATTCCTGTACATAAAGATGAAGCTATAGTTATACATGATGACTATTATGAAGGATACACACTGATTCATTTTGCAATTCAAAACAAAAACGTGGAGGTTGTAAAAAAACTATTAGATTTTGGAGCTAATATTAATATCAGTAGTGGTAAAGGATCACCGATACAGTGTGCTGTAATAGCGGACAACAAAGAAATTTATTATGAATTATTAAATCGAGGAGCAGATGTCAACATAGTCAATTTTAGTGGTTATAATTCATATCAAACACTTTTTTCCTGTGATTTCAATGAGACGTTTATTCTCAATGATGATAAATTAGTATTTTGGTTTGAAAGGCTTTATGAAGCTGGATGTTATATAAATGATATTAATAATAATGGTGATACCGCATTACATTATACATCATGGGAGCTTGTAGAATTATTAATTAACCATGGAGCTGATATCAATATTGTTAATAAAGATGGTAATACACCATTATATAGTTTCCATGTAATTGAAGATCTTGACTATCCAGAAATATATTTTAAAGTATATAAATGTATAAAGAAATTACTAGCACTAAATTTAGATGTTCATGAAAAAAACATACAGATATGTGCATTTATGTTGAAAAATCGCAACGAAATTGATGAGGACGGTGAATTTTTCAATGATGACAATTTAAAGAATTTTGAGGCACAACTTTTAAATGAAATTGCAAGAATGAAAGCTGTAAAAATTTCAAATTCTGCTACATTATATAACCTTCTCACATTGAATGATTTGACTTTTTACAGCGAAAATGAAACATTAAAAAAAGTTTTTCATTCACCAGATTTTATTAATTATGAGTTATATGGTCCTATGTTACATATAAAATTTAAAAGGGGACAAGAAAGAAGGCAAATATCGAAATTGATTCTGCCAATTTTAGATTATATAAGTCAAAATATTTTCACAACTTTAATATTGGAGAAAATTTTTTCATATTTAAGTCTAGCTAACTGTCGACATTTACTCGGTAAGTCTTTATACTAGTTGATTTAACAATTATAATAAATAAAATATTTATTAACCTATTTTTTCAGATATTTATTATAAAAATGATGGAACGTAGACACACCTTCAGTTAACAAAATGCAGCAAAAGCTTAAATCTTTATTAATTACGTATACTTCATTATTTGCATGCATTTCTGTGGGTCTGTACATTAACCGGAGTACAAGTTATTTAACAAATGCCAGATGTTTACTTCTCTGTACTAATTTTTGTTGCTTATTTCAAATAATTTTTTCACACACGAATAAGTAATAAACTCGTGTTCCAAGGTTCATTCTCGCTAGACCTTGGATCCATAGATCACCAACATAATAAACATATTTTTAAATGTATCATTTAAATTCAATTATTAATTTCCTTTTTTTATTTTCATCATTTATTATTTTCACTTTACAGAACTTTTATCAAAATACACAAAATAACCTGCATTTTACTGACGTATATAAGCACCCACAAATTCATTGCACTGCAAGGAAGCACCATGTTTTTATATTACAAAGAACAAGATATTTTACAAATGCCAAATCTTTACTTGATCTCTGTGCTAATTTTTATTGTTTATTTCAAATAGTTTTTTTGCCCACACACGCACATACCCGTGTACTAACGTTCATCAAATAAGACCTTGGATCCACAGATCACCAACATAATAAAGGTATTTTAAATGCTTACATTTACACTCATAATGTAGTGATCGA
>JAPYZO010003940.1:0-11875 GCA_030522905.1 Torymus flavipes | reverse complement strand
ACGTGATACAAACTTCTAACACTTATATTCATGTTTCTAGAGAGATTTAAAGAAGTCGAAAATTTTACTATTACAAAGCTTCCTCTAGGAGGAAGCAAAGTACGTTATTGTTTATATCGATTTAATTTATATTTCGTAAGTAATAAATAAAATATTAAAATCATGGCTACTATTCCACTTTATTCGAGTAATAATCATAACAAGAAGAAAATAAATTTTCCGTTAAAACGTCATACTCCACAACGTAACGTCAGCGTCGATAAAAATCGAAGTGGACCTGCGCGTCGATCCATTTAAAATTTCAATTCACAACCGCCTCGAACGTACAAAGAGCGCAAATCCATCCCGACCATATTACACTTTGAAATTACAGAGCCACAACACGTTATCCCCCACGATTTTACAAGATCCGAAGAGCCGGCTTCGGCTTCGGCCTGCATTTATATATCGCTGGGGGGTCCCGCGGGGAATCCACTATCGACCCTTCGCGCCGTGAAAAAGATCATCCAATTTCTCATTCTTTCTTCTCCTCTCTGCCGTAGCGTCGGCAGCAGCGAAGACGTACGAGGCCCAGAGAGAGGGGGAAGGAGAAGAATGCGGCTTCGATGCCGCGGACGTTTTCATTTTTCTCGAGAATCCTTTCCTTTATTAAGGATATATATAGAGGCGGGATGTTGTGTTTCTCGCGGAAAAGGAAGAGTAAACAGAAGGCGAGGGAGAGGAATTTTTATGGGAGATGGTTAGTCAAGGGATGGAAATGAGAGGATACAGGTTGGGGATGTATGAATGGACAGGCTTTTCATTGTGACATAGTACCCAATTGTTATATTTGTTCTTGACTCTTTAAAAATAAGGATTCGATATTGATCATTATTTTATGAAAAGAGAACATCCGTGGCGTACAAATTTAACTATTATTTGCAATTACATGAAGAACGGAAATTGCTAGATAAGATTACTAGATAAGAGAATTCTGAAACGATTATCTAAAAATAAGCGTCTGACCTAACTCGGTCTGTACCTACTTACACGTATTTAATCATTTTAATGACTGTCTGAGCTAGTGGTCAACGTTACTACGGGATTATGACAAATTCTGTTTAAATGTAATCTGTTTTGCACTTTAAATGACACCGTAAGTTTTTGGGTTGCATTTACAAAATCAAAACATGTCATCGCTGCTACCCTCTTCGATGAGATAATTACCTAACATGAAAAGTTTATAATATAAAAATTCATACTGGTCAATCGTAAATTTAAGGAGCCATATTTGAATAACCTAATAAAATAACAAAAATTATCAAAATATCTCAATTTTTATTTATACTTGTATTCTTTTGTGAACTCTTGTGCTAATTCCATTTATTTCTATTGCAGGTCCTTCTCTTTCCGGACGAGGGCTGGGCGAGGAGCGCGAGTAGTTCCTACTGGACGTTGACGCCATTCTGGTGGAGTCGAAGTCGCTGTAAAGTAGTCGAGGTCGCCGGCACGAGAAGGTAATTTACAGTGAAAACATTAATTCTCCGTAGGAGGGCCTTCGGGTGAAAACTTGCCTAATAAATTAAGTCGCGTCGCTTTGGACATTAGGAGACCTAAGAAAATAAATAGAACTGAGAAAAATAAGTGATTAATGTTTTTGGTAAATAATTGTTCTGTGGTGTAAAGGTGTGGTTTAAGTGAATCGCCGAGCCGTTAAATTAGTTTAAAAAAAGTAAATTGAGGAACGAATGGCTACTGAGAATAACAAATTATTTTTGTAAACATCGCGAGTGATTGATATAGTAATCTTTATCCCAACTGTTCATAATTTCTCGCACAATGTTGGATTTTTTTTAAATTTATATAGCAACGAGAACCTAATTCAAATAATAAGAAATATGGATGTTTGAATAATAAACAAAAACGTGAAGTATCTATTCCGAGAATAAAGTTAATCAAGAATCAAGACACATATTCTGGTCTTTGATGAAGAACTAGAACATAGACTTCCTGGTTCCTATATTGAGATCCTTCGAGATCCGAACGAAAATACACCTGATAAATAAGTAGAATGGAACATGAGTCAATGCATAACTAAATCTTCAATCGACCTAAAATTTCGCACACGTATACTTCACAATAATCCTCCACTCAACCCACCTTCTTAAATTACCTCGCAAAACTAGCACTTCCGTTCTTTCAGCCAACTCCTCAATGTCAAACAGAGCATTAGCCCACTTGACCCTTCGCACATGAATCATTTCTCGATCTCCGAAAATACCGCGAGGCCACTTCCGTCCAAAGCCTTCTCTCCCGATCGATGCCCTCTCCTCATACCTACTCCCCACACATATACACCTTCAGTCGTGACTCCTCCGCGCGCGGAATTCCCAGCCGCCGCGTTCGGCGACACAACAATAATGCGCGCGGGGGGGATAATACGTGGCGGGGCCTCGGCGAGAACTAATGGGGTCGGACGAGCATTTCCGCGTTCGGGCTCCTCTCTCTCTCTCTCTACTGGTATTTCGCGTATCCTCCTACCCCTACCTCCTTTTTACCCGAATATTACCCCCAGGGTATATATGCTATGCCGTGCACGCGTTCTCTCTTCTCTCTCTCTTTGTCCTCTTCCTCGTCTCGTCGCCGTCTTCTGCTGCTTTCATTTCGCTGCTTTGTGCATGCAGATAGGGGGTAGGGGAGGGAGGAGCAAAATTACCGTGGAAAAATTGCGCGGACTGCGAGCTTTGTGCGCCACGGTCGAAGGAGAATTCGCGATGAGGAAACGTACGGTTTTTATGAGGGACGAGGAGATGCTTATGAATTGCGAGGATGATTTTTTCATGAGCGCCGTTTTCGCTGCTGACTTTATGAATGGCTGATGCGCGACATCGTCGTTTTCTTTTTTAGGATGGGGGTATTAATAATTGTGCGTTGTCGCTCTTTGGGTAGTAAAGGGGGAGAATTTTTTCGTCTTTATGGCTGTTTTGTCGTTCAATCTAGAGCGCTTTTTCGACGCTGTGGTGGTCTTTGTTGCCGGCGCTTTATCTCGATACTTACCTATGCAAATCTGGGTCAATTCTTTGCCCCGATAAATCTCACATTCCTACATGGCTATTGCGAATAAATAAATCGTTAGGAATTGCCCCATTTATTTTAACACCGAGAAAGAAGCTACGAAATACACCGCAAGCATTTATTTCACTCTAATTACCACGTTTGCATAAGACGAGCATTGCCCAAGCAAAAAATCTCATCAGCTAGCTCGCATCTCTGTTTGTTCAAACTCCGCATAACCAAGCCGATTCTCTCATCCTCTCGTGCCATATTTCCTGGAACAAACGTAATATCGGCTGCCTCGCCCGCGCGCATACGAACCGCATACGCAATAAACGCGCATATACATACGCATATATAGATACCTACATGCATACTCCTCTCTTCCTACCCACACCTTTTTTCCACCGGGTCTCTTTGTCCTCTGCCTCTTCCTCCTCTCCATCTCCGTAAGCACACCATGTCTCTCTGTTTCCCTCTCCTACCATGGCGTAGCTGATTAGAATTTCCTCCACACGCTCACCTGTAACGAGGTAATTGTCTCCCTCTCTACATACACATTCGCTCGCTCGTCCTCTCAAAGGCTCGTCGTCGAGACAACGCACTTTCTTGAGATTTCAAAGGATCGAGTGGCGCTCCTATACCCGCATCTCTCTCTCTCTCTCCCCTTTCTCATTTACGAGCGCCGTTTGTTCGGCGAGGGCTGATTGGCATCGCGAGAGGAGGATTATACGGGAGAGAGAGGGAGGCAGCTGTGTGTGTTTCGGAGTTTTACGAGCGCCACCGCCGTCGTCGTCTTTATCTACCGGTGACGAGGCGGCGCCCGGAGGAGCTGAGTCTGCTGCTACTGCCGGAGGAGCAGTCGCGGCGGCGCCCGAGTTTTATTTCCGTTATAGATTGGCAGGAAGTGGAGGAAGAGGCGAGAGGGAGAGAAGGAGAGAAGGAGGAAAGGAAAGATCGAGGGAGCGCCGTGATCGAGATGAATCAGCGGGAGGGGAGGGTGGGTTCAGAGTTGCGGGATAATTTTTATGGTTTTGCTTTGCTTTTAATTTTGTTTGGAGTTTGTAAATTTGATAAAACAGATGTCGTGGTATAAGAAAAAATATGTTGGCCTAAGGTTTCTTTACTATTAGTCGTTTTTTAAATAAGCTGAACACTTTTATTTGAAATAAACATGTGAAATAATTTTGAAATCACATCGTTAAAAAGCATTAACAAATAATTTATTTTGCGAAGACAGGTTAATATTAGCGATGAACAAATACGTAATCACCATTGTATTTTCCATTAAATATTTGTGTAATGCATGTAATGTACAAAATGTTTATTGAAGCAGTTTCCCCGTTATTTACAAACTCGCGCGCAAACACACGTCACATTTTCAGCTCACTAAACATAACATGACTGGGGGGTTATCGATGCGTAATTCGACGATAATTTATACAACGTTAAAATATGCATCGCGCAATTTCATTATCACATATACAAAATACAATCGCGCAGTCAAGGTTCGATCGTTGCAAGCTCTCAACAACAGTTACGTTCATTCGAGTCATACCGTCAAAGTTACTTACAAACGAATTCCGCAGGCTATAAAGAGAATTCATTCGATCCATTCCCCCACCCCCATTGTCCCCATCTCATAAACAACTCATACTGCCGGCCGTAAACACACTCGTACACATCCCATCAGCCCCAATCTCCAGCGGCATCTGTGCGAGCGTCTCCATCCAGCCGAAATCCTAATTCCCTCCTCGCTTTCGTGTCCCTCCTCTTATATATACTCCGTGCGATAAAAGTCCGAGAAAGGGGCTCTCGCGTATCCGCGTTTCGCCGACTCGGCGGCGCCGTCCAGTCCCCCACATACACATACGCCCCGAGGAGCATTGATAAGAAATTCAAGCGGCCGGCGTAAAAGTCGTTTTATGGTCTCCTCCTCCTTCGCCCAGCTCCGCTCTCCGGAGATATCCGCGCGCATATTCAAAGCGGCGACGGCGCGCCGCGGGCGCGGAAGCCCGCGTGTTTACAGAAGTCGTCGTCGTCGTCGGAGGGTCGTCGTGTCTCTCTGTCTCGATTGAAAGGGATTTGCGAATTTCCGCGGGCGAGGCAGATTCCCCGCAGGAATTTTCATGTATTCCGTTTAATTCGCCTCTTTCTTCGATTCGAGAGCAAGTGTGTGTGTGGGTACAACGCCGCTGGGGTATTCGCAGAATGAGAGAGGAAGCGATACATCAGAGTTAGGGTGGTTTTTGTCTTGCCCTTTGACACAGGGTGAAGAGCGGGTAGACTGTGTGTGCAGAGAGCACCGAGGTGTGTGGTTGGGGGGAGGGAAGTTCGGTGAACCCTCACCTGTGGGATGTGCGAGTGAGAGGTATTATGCTCGTGTGTTTGGTACAAATGGATCGGGAGTAGAATGCTCTTGCAACTGGAATTGTAGATAAATTGGCGCTCTTTCAGCGGTTCAGTTGTTGCGAGAAGACGATTATGATCATATAATGAGATGATGTATAAATTATTTATTTTCGTTTCATATATGAAATCATCTCTTGATATGCTCTGCGAATACAAATGAGAATCATTTATATATTAGGCATTTAACGCATGAATAATTAAACCGTTCTGTTATACCGGTCGAATAAATACGTTATCATTTGTACAATATAAACGGAACGTTTAATTTAGACACGATGATTTCAACGCTACACGCTCGCGCCAGTAGTACGCGCTGAATATGGTCAGCCGAGTTTTGTTCGAATATCAGCGAACATTATGTCTTCCGAGTCACAATAAACCTATTATCTCCTTACAAGCGTTGCCGGTTCAAACAAACAATTCAAACCCTCGTATCCCTCCCTCCGTCCTCAACGTACGCGAAATCCAAACAATCGAGCGTCTACAAATCATATTTCCGAGCTTCAACTCGCTCGCTCCCCTGTTCCTGGAAATTCCATCCGTCATATTGTCGAAAACCGCGGTTAATTGAAACTCCAGCAACGACAAAGAAAAAAGCAACAACGATATAACCTCGCCGTCACGAGTCACGGGAGCGAGACTCGAGCAATTACGAAGTCTGTTTCTCTCGACGTTCGGCGCACCGTACGTCGCTACTATTAACCGAGAGAGCGACAGAAGCTCGCGGAAAAAAGTTTTGAAAAACATTTTACACAATCATCGGGGGGAAAGGCTTGCGCGCGTCCTTCCCCTTTAATTAAAAACGTCGCGAAAGTTTTTCACGGAACGCCGCCACTTGGAGTTTGCGCTCTCTTTCCCCGAGTCCTTGCGCAAAAAAAGGGGCCAGACTGTGCAAAGTGAAAACTTTGGGACTCTCTCCGGTACTTGATAAAGCGTATCATCGCCGCGATAGAGTCAGTCCATCCGCGCGCTCAACTTTCTCTCCACGGCACGTTAACGCTCCCACCCCCTGCGCCTGTGTATGTACGTACATCTCGCATGATAATAAAGTGCAGGGGGCACGCGGGCTGAGCATACGTCGTGCATGGATTAATTTTACGGCGCGTAATGCGCAGCGGCGCTTCGTTTAAAATTTTAATGAAAGGAAGTCTCGTAAAAGCGGCGGCGGCGACGGCGTATGCACCGCTCGGGATAACCCCATTACCCTGGTGCTCGCATGAAATTAACCGCCTGGGAGTAGGAAAGAGGGGGAAAAAAGAGAGCACAAGTAGTGGTGGAGCTAACTCTGTCTCACTCGCTGGAGGAGTTTTTGAGGGGCCGTGAGCTACAGCTGCTCGCTCGATTTGCGGTAGGTGTACGCTGTGTGTATATACACGAGTGTGCAGGTGTTGCCGCAGCGCTGCGATGGTAGACGAGCTTTTGATTGCGCGCTGATTGGATGGTTTAGGGCACGCGCTAGAGAGAGTAAGGGTTACTTAGGTGGAAAAGTGTCTGGTAGTGTTTCAGGATATTGCATGGATTTTTTACGAGTAGGTTCATTTTCGAATATTAGATAATGCAATGTTATGTTTGGTTTGGTAGAGGTACATAGATGGTAAAAGGACGAAGTATCGGAAAAAGTAAAAAAGAAAGATCGTGAGATGTAGTACAGGTCGGATATGTAGGTCACGGCAGTATTTTGTTCTTCGATGCTTACGTGTCATAGTTCTTTGAAATATATTTCAACGCACATAACCGAAGCCATATATCAAAGCACTTTTCCGTCTCTCTGGGCTGCGCTGCTGCTGCTAGAACAGCATAGTATATGAAAGATCCTGTTCTAAAACAAGATAAATCCATTTCGAAAAATAAGTTGCCAGCTGCCTCTATAAGATTCACATTTGTCTAAAACATATCTTTTATGTGTTATTTTAAGAAATAGTGTATAGAAGAGGAGATTTTATAATTTGAAACTTTAGAAATATTTCATATTGTAGAATGTACTTTCCTGCTTCCATTCAGAGGATTATAACATGACGTTTTGAATAAATGAATTGATATCCTATACTGACGTGAAATATTGATGAAACTTCCATTTCCACATTATTTGCTGTATTAATAATTTTGAGCATCACTTGATGCATTTCAGTTAAAGAAAAACAATTCATTTCAAAAGCATACGACGCAACAGTCTCCCAGGTATTTCTTAATATAACATGAAATCATAAATATTCCTCTGAACCTTCAACGCCAAGGCAAAAAAAAGTGATAAATCATCCTTGCAGAACAAAAAAAAAATCTCTCGAACCATCCGTCACGCAAGCCTCTCCATGTCTCGCGATCTCGTAATTACACCCCTTTAAAGGCATCGACCCCCTTAGCGCAGTATACCGTCGCTCCGGACTTCCGGCCGCGACGGTCGCTCCTTTCTCTCTCTATCTCTCTGAGCCGCAACCTTTTGTGCAACACCGGCGGCGTCGGCGTGGCCGGAGCCATTAGTCCGATCGCTCGGGCGGAAAAAACTGACGGAAGGAATGTGTCGCTCTCGCGTCGTCGTCGTCTTGTCTCGTCTTTGTACGCTGTCTTCTTCTTTTTTTCCTCTTCTCTGTCTCGGCGCTGAGGCCTGGAATTTAAATCGCGAGAGAGCACTTAAAGTTTTAATGATCGTACGGCGAGGAGAGGAACGAAGCTCGAATGAGCTTTCTCGTTGAGCTTTGAGAAATGTAAGCTGTGGGGCCAGCTGACATTTGTAAAGATTTCGTGGATCTCTTGCGTTCGAGAGAGAGAGTAGTAGCTCTCTTCGTCTTCTTTGAACTGTGCGGTCGTAGTCTTCCGGCCTTTCGGGGTCGGAGAGGGAAAGAGGAAGTAGCTGGTTAGAGGAGGTACAATGGCGAGGCTATTGTACATGTGTCTTTTGACTGAATAATTTTGCGATTTAATGGAGGAGAATGTAATTTCTGGGTCTTCGAATCTATTTTTGAATTTATTATAACTATTTATATGATTTTGTAAAAAAGTTCGTGAACGTTATTATTAATGACTTGCATATTTGAAACTGTCGTCTACGAATTATGATTATTCATGTGAAATGAAAGATTAATCAATACCTGGTCGAGAATAACTGATTGGACTCCGTCGCTATTCTTCAGTCATAAAAGCTTAATTATTAATAAAGGTAATTGTAGTTAACCATCTGTTATTTAAAGCATATTAAATTCATATTTCTCAACCAATTATGAACACCTTTTACAATAAAATCGTCAGAAAATTTCAATATTCATACTGAGATTGTTGCATGCTCTGGAACAATTATACCCCTTAAACATCCTTAAAATAAGTTATTAAATACTTCTTCTTTCTATACACATTACACATTGATACTCCTCCAAATCGAATTCCTTGAATCTTTCCGAAATTCACGAAGTGCCAAGTAATTCCTCAACTTCGCCATTCCAATCCCCCAAAAAGGGCAGACCTATGCAAATAACACTACCACCGCGACGCGACAAACCTCCCGAGCCTTTCCGAAATTCCAAATCCCCTCGAACTACGAAAATCGATCGGGGCCAAACTCTCTCACCTTCTCTCTCCCCTATATGCTGCCTAGCTTTTTTCCTCACGCGGCCCAAACTCTCGTCTCTCTCTCTTTGCCTCTGCGCAACACAACACGGCCCGCATACCACGCGCAAACTTTCTAGGGAACGAGTGAGAGTGGCAAAAGTGGGCTGTGCTCGCGTAGGGAATTTAAAAGTGCCGAGAGACGAGAAAGAGAGAGAGGGAGAACTACAACAGAAGTAGAAGCAGCAGCAGCAGCGAGTCGAGGATCTTCTTCGCCCTCTCGGTCCGTATGCAAAGTTGCCGGAGAGGGCGCGAAAGAGGGATAAACTTTCGACTACCGTGCTTAGGGAGGTAGGAAGGAGGCGTGGCGCTAAGTTTTGCATCCTTTTCTCCGAGTCGAGTGACGATCGCTTCGTTTAGAGAGGAAGGCACAGAGGGTGGGGGACTTAATGATTCGAAACGAGCGGTGCGGCTGAGTGCGTGTAAAGTGTCTTTTGTCGGCGCGAGTGTAGTTGAATGGGCTCTGGCAACTTTTACTTTCAATTTGACGTGTATAGAGCCGCACAATGGAATGTGAAGATGATATAAAATAGCTGGGTGCTTAGAGTGATGAATGGGTTATTTTGATAGTTTGATATTGTTGACGATGAAGAATCATCGTTGACATTATTCTATTCGTTGTAATATAGCGACAAAACAGTTTGCAATACTTTCGAAACATGTCGTCGACCCTCTTACCAAAGCAAACTCGAAACCCTAACTCTGCTGTAACTTATACTAATTTCATAAATTTTTTTTGTATAGTTTTGTAAACTCTAATCCATAAAGCTGTTTTACGCGCCGGTAAATATTTGCTATATCTAAACTCATTTATCAAGCGCGTGCGCGCGCGTAATTGATATAAATTAAAACTCATGACAAAGTCATAAAAACTTTTGCGCTCGGCCGTTTTTACGGCGTGGCGCAAATACGTTCCCCCTCGACGCTATAACGAAATTAGGACGAACGAAAAATTTAACGAGGCTGTTTTATTGCTTGCTTCAGGTACAGCACGCAGGCGAAGATGGTAGACAACGGCAAGGGCACGCTATACATCATCGGATCCTTCAAGAGAATGAACACGGACGCGGACTTCAAGGTAAGATCTTCCATATACGAACGCTAGTATCAGTAATCTGCATTGTGATTCTATCTGCATCGTGACTTCTTTTTTCCTCTTTTTACTACTTTGAAATCATTTTTTTTTGCATTTGATCACACGCATCTCCATAAAACCAGCGCCTTCGCTTTTATTCACGCGAAGCATGAGTCTATATACCGAAAGTTAATCCAAGTCGATGATCAGCCACGCTGCGCTGCACGAGTCGTAAACCCTGTATCACCTGCACGCCCATACCAGCACACGTATACCCATCACCGGTATATATACGCATACATATAAGGCGTACCTTCGCAGGCACGCGCGTTCCTTATTCCTCGCTCCCTTAATATACAGCGGGTTTGGAGCCCCGGAAAATTCTATTTCTCTTTCCGAGATAACGAGACGCGCGGTAAAGTCTCGAAAAACGCAGGTCGTTAGCGATTCCGCTCGATATCGAGTAACAACATACCGCAGTAGCGGGTTTCTTCCTACTGTAACTACCATAACCGAGTATGTAACGCGTGAAAAAAAAAAATACACAGGATAAACACGAAGCGCACCTGCAAATGCTAAAGTGGATGGCGCATTGTGCTCGCGCCTGGAGGATTTTACGAGGGCACTAAAACGCGCGCCGTGTGCCACATTCCCCCTGTCGCGCGCGCGCGCGCGTGTGTGTATATACCCAGTGCACGAGGCTTTTACGTGGGGGATTTTCGAGCGCTGGATTCCAGCGCAAGCGCGCGACACGCTAAGCCGCATCGCTGCAGGAGTTAAAGTACTCTCCCTCCCCCTCTCCTTCCTTAGTAGCTGCCCCCGTATGAATTTCGGTCGTCGGGCGGGGGCAGCGACGCGTTAACGGCGATCGAGTGGCGTTCGAGATTCTCTTCTCCTCCGCCTCCTCCTCCTCCTCCTCCCTTCTGTATCGACGAATTATGGATGTACGAAGCTCGAAGACGTCGTTTTCCCCCGCGCAGTCCCATATCCGGAAGTTCGCGCTAGCGAAGAGGAGGAGGAGAGAGCAGGGCTTAACGGGTTTAATGGGTCAGGCGAGACTCGATTATGCTGGGGGACAATCCTCTCGAGTTTCCCGTCGGGCTATCTATCTATCTCGCTCCTGCGCACTTCCATTATAGTCGCTGCCACTGCCGCTGCTGCTACGTAGGGCAGAGATCCGAAGCGCGCCCGCTTCATCGGGTATAAACGAGCTGTAGTCTCTCGCTCGTCCTCTGCGCCTCTGAGCGATGCTCTATCGAGCTTTATAGTTGGGGTGGGCGGCCGTAGGTACTGCGCCGCACATTGGCCGTAAAGCGCGATGTTGGAATTATGAATTGCCGGGATGGCGGGTATAGCTGAAGAGTCGAGATGGAATTGGCAGGATTCTTGGGACATTGAGGGGCAAGGTGATGTGGATAAAGAATTGTTTTGTTAGTGTCGGAAATTTTTGATTAGGTTTAAGGAAATTATTAAGCTTGAAACGTTGACAGAATAATTCTATCGATTTGGAGAGGTAGTAGTAACGTAATTATAAAATGATTTTTTTTCATCGGGTCCATTGGACCGTAAAACTTGGATAGGAAGGTATTTTAGTGCAAAAATGTTATTTTCGTGATACTCGTTTATATCAAAGAACAATGAATCAAGACAGAAAGGTATTTTCGTATAAAAACGATATTTTTTTACTACTCGTTTTTATCAAAGTACAATTTTAAAAACTTTGTCGATAGGGTATCGTTGAAACGCGAATCAATTGAA
>JAPYZO010003939.1:0-11877 GCA_030522905.1 Torymus flavipes | reverse complement strand
GTTGCAAAAATTATAAATTTTGTTATTAAAAATCAATTAAAGGAATCAGCAAATTAAGTTTGAGGAAGCTACGGGCCAATGAATTGGCAGCGGTTTTTTGATCTAAACTGAGGTCGTAAGTGACTTTTTTGACCGATTGGATAAAAACTATATTTTCCTTGCGAATGCATAAGGATCGTTTTTGCGCCCGCTACCGCAAAATAGCAAAAATTAAACTTAGGTTTTTTGCTAAATCGCGTCGATGAATGCCGTAACTTGGCAAAGGACGCACTATAGGATACACTACCCCGGAATTTGAGGCCGGATCTCCAGCGTATGGTGAGGAGAGTTGACTTTGGTGACATCGACATACTATTGGAGTTGAGCGTCGGGACTGGACTTACATTCGAGGTGGAAAAATTATATCGACAACCGTCACTACCCGAACACAGCTTTCTCCCCGAGGTAGCTTATGTACTGGAAGGAATTAAGGAAAAGCCAGCAAAGCTAAAAATTCCGGCATTTTTACGGCCAAAAGATCCGTCGATGACAGAAATGGGTGGTCAGAATTGAATAGCTGCTCTATTTAAAATGCTTACGGAAAAAGTAAGGTTAGCAATGCGACCGACGTAAAACCCCAATCAGCCTCCATCGCTTCAAAGATCCTTTTCTCCCAAAAAGAAGAAAAAGGAGCGGAAGGAGAAATAGGAGGCTCGATGGGTGGCATGTCGAAGCGTGATTCGCGACCTGTGCTACAGGAGAGAAAGAAATCTTTCGATAGTAGGAAGCGAAACCGAAGAGTAACCATGAAGGAATTCATAGTTACGGGTACGGTCTACCTGGTTATCGGACGTATAACTGCCCTACGTGTGCAGGTAATGGGAAATTTGGCGCGTAGACGGGGTATACACGTCACCCGAACCCGAGAAGACCCCCACAGAAATCGCTGTCGCGGCACGACATAGACAGAGATAAGGGCTCCAGATAAACGTCAGAGAATACAGGGTGTGCATGCTATATCACACAGACGTGTCACGAACTGTTATGGGTTCGATCGGTCTGCAGTTAGCAACCGCATGCTCTAGCCCATTGATGCTGAGCCTTAGAAGAAAAGCGAAATTTCCCGGCGGTCAGACTGTTGCGATCACCGGGTATATAATACTGCTTCCTTTCGAGCTAGCCGGAGCGAAATAGTATATTGTGCACCAAGGGCGTAAAGTGGGCCTTTTTGAACCGAGTGTGGAGTTTACGTACTGCAACCACACGAGGTCAAAAAGTCCACTTAGCCTTTGGTGCACACGATATTTTTTGTGACACAGGTTTAGATTTTCGTGTTTTTGTACCTGTAAAGACCCATTGAAATTTTCATCTTTGTCTTTCCTCATTTGACCATATTTAAAATTTTTTGCAATCTTTGTATTTTTGTAATAAGGATGAGAAATAATAAAAAAAAGGACTAAAATTATCATAGAAAACTGAAAAAACTAAAATAATACTAAAATTATTTATCATGGAAGATCTATGATATGCAAAAAGATATTGAATAGGAAAAGATAGACACTCAGATAAGTAAGTTAAAGACACTTTCTCAAAAATGATTGAAAAACAAGTACAATGAAATCTTTTACGCCCGCTACGAAAATTTTACGCCCGCTACGGAAATTTTACGCCCACTACCGAAATTTTACGCCCGCTACGAAAATTTAGGACCCTCTGGTATAAAAGCGGTTACTTTAAGATCTTTTTTAGGTTTAAAAAACGCGAAAATCGTGCCTGTGTTACAAAAAAGAAGATTCGCGTCGTAGTTCTTGTAAACGAACCTCTCGAGTGCTACCTCGGCGCTGATTTTATCTGAATTTTTGGATTGATTTACGATTCAGAGAATCGTGACGAATTAGCTGGCCGTGAGCGCATCAGGACAGACTGTAAAGTTGGAAGTCGCCAGTGTATCTATTGTCAAAACTCTACAGCTGGCCTCGATAGAGCTCGAGGAGATGACGAAGGTACATGTAATAGGGGGGAGACTATGCACACGCAAGTGCATCAAATGTTGGATGTGGACGTAATTCTGCCCACGACTACTGCATGGCCGAGCCCAGTTGTCATGATTTGGAAAGCGCTCGACAAATATCGCTTTTGCATCGACTTCCGGAAGGTGAACGCTGTGTCTAGCTAAATCTGCGAAATGGTGCGATTTTGTGTAACTGTTTTTTAAAGTAATTTATTGCTGCTATTAGCGGAGCGTGCCTCCAGCCGTACTATGAGTGCTATCATTTTTGAGTGATCATCGATCATAGTAGTCTTCGATGGTTACACAGTCTTCACATGCCAATGGGCTGACTAGCTACGAAGTAGAGCGTCGTAAGGGCGCACATAATCACGTCCCCGATGCACTTTCTCGTATGTCTCAAGACGACGAGGAGGACGCACCACTTGTCGTGGTCGATATGGCCGCAGGCACAGATAATATAGCAATTGGTGCGAAAAACTTCAGCGCGATTCCGATACATACCCATGCTGGAAATTGTCAGGCGGTCAGTTATTCTACTACCGACTCGATGAAGGTGGAGGTAGGAGTCAGTGACGACAAGGCATGGAAAACCGCCATTCCGAAGGAACTTTGTTAGCAAGTGGTCGCTGAGCAAGTGGTCGCTGAGCCATGACGATCCTACGTCCAGAGTACATGGAATGAGACAAAAAGTATGATCACCGCACTCGGTATGACTACTCGCCTCATATGTATACGGCAGAATGAAAATATAACGCGAGTCTCTCGTCTACGAACAGTACAAGGTCGAACAATGAGCACCTGCCGGTTAGATGGGTAAGCGCAAAAGCTCGTGACCCTGGCAAGTAGTCGCGGCTGTTATGATCGGCCCTCTACCCAAGAGCAAACATGTCTTCGAGTATACTCTTATGTTCGAGGATTTATTCTCGGGATGGGTAGAGGTAATTTTACAAAAGAATTAAATAAGCCAGTGATTTAACGTTTCGGCTAGCCCGAAGTATTTCTTAGAGATAACGAGACGTAGTTTAAAAACCCTGCCGTCACTAAGTACTTGCAAGTCTTAGGAATACGTCACACGGCGTATCATTCCCAAGCAAATACTGTGGAGCGGGTTAACCGAATGCTCAAAACTATGTATTTATATTTTTTAATAGGCGCTAGTGATCCGCTTGTACTCCAAGTGAATCAGCTTCGGAAGGAAGAGAAGAAGGAGCCGTCAGAGGAGCAATCCCTGCCACCGACGATGAAGAGTCGGGAGATAACAACGGATCCGTTAACTCCGCCACCCCCAGATGATACACCTTCCTGGTCCCCTAAATCGAGGCCGTCACCCAACGACGCACAGTGGACCGAAACAACAAAATGCGCATTGAAATCGCAATTTTCATCAGAATGACTTTAAACCTGTCAATTTAAAAAAGTGTTTTTTAAGCATATAAAAAAGGAAAAATTACAATTATATGGAATTTTTTACTGCTCATCGATATCCAGAACAACTTTTTAATTTATTTTGATAGAAATTATCCCCTATAGCACTCAATATTGGAGCAATATTGCTGCTATGATGCTTTTGCATATTTCCCATATTTGCAATGTTCCCTCAACACTAGTATACATGGATATTCCCATTCCGTTTCACCATTACTTTTTTTAAATGATGGATCAGGCTCTTTGTCATAGCAATATTGCAGTAATATTTAGCCAATATTTATCAACACGAAAGGAATATTAATTTTATAATTATTTTTTTATGCTTATTTATCTGATGATTTTGGAACATTGCAAGAATATGTGTACAATATATATGAACACTGGAAGAATGTTCCTGTTTGGCCACTCATTGTTGGAGCAATATTGTCTCAATGTTGCTTTGACATATTTGCTACATTCGGGAATTTCCCCTTAAGGGATTATGTAGCGAATATGTCAAAGCAACATTGAGGCAATATTACGCTAACAATCAGTCGCAGAACGTGAAGATTCTTGCAGTGTTCATATATGTATATTGTACAAATATTCTTGCTATATTCTGATGCTAAAATTAAGATTCCTGCGTGTTAATAAATATTGGCTAAATATTACTGCAATATTGCTACGACAGAGAGTCTGACATATCATTTAAAAAAAGCAATGATAAAATGGAAATTATAGTTAGCAGCAATATTACTCCATGGCAATATCCATGTATAATAGTTTTGAGGGAACAATGGTGAATGTGGGCAATATGCAAAAGCAATATACGAGTAATATTGCTTAAATATTGAGTGCTATAGGGAATGAGTAAGATTAAAGTAAAATATATGAAATAAGCCAAAATGTGTCTAAATCTCAGTTTATAAAAATAAGCACAAAGAAAAACGTTCAAAATTAGGCCAATATGAATTTTTTTAAGATCTTCAAACTTCACGGAATTGAGTGAATTATCTGATGATAAAATCTAGATTAAACTGTGCAGTCTCTGTTATCATCCCTAGTAATTTACCATAATATCTGAATTTTGATGTTGTTAATATTTTAAGCTATGAAATGATTATTAGATGCTGAAGGTAATTTTAATTTTCAACTTATTTTCGCTCTAATGGATATTTTTTATTTTTTTATAAGCGTAAAAAACACTTTTTTAAATTTGTCACATGACAGGTCTTTAATCATGTGAAAAACCACCCCCAAATAAATTTTCAAGTCATTCGAATGAAAATTGTGATGTAAATGTGCGTTTTAGTTGTTCCGGCCCACTGTGTGATGCAAAGAACTCCAGGCCGATCGTTTTGGATTTATTTTCGATAAAATGTTTTGTATTGAAAAATCTAAATACTACTTTTCAGCACAATGAAATAGATTAAAAATTTATGATGATACATAATTTGAAAAATAGCATATTTTATAAAATATCAAAAATAGTTATTTACTAACGCTTGAATTTTATATAGATGGGATCAGATGTCCATGCTAAGAATAATTATTTTTTCTTGTACATAATAAAGGCAACTTAGCAAAAAAGTTTTGTAAAAAAAAAGTTTTCAGATCGGTGATCTAGATACTTACTTATAAAAAAACACTATTTTTACGGAAATAGCAAGCTTTAAAACTATGTAAACACGTAAATTTTTTTGTTTTTCAATACTCGTTTTATTAAAGACTTTAGAAGTATATTATGATCAAATATTGAAAAAGCCTTTTAGTTATTCCAAAAGCTTTAAGAGTAGGACATATAGAAATGCAGAACGTGCTCACTAATCTATAGCACTGAAATCGAAAAAATATCGTAATTCATCAGCTCTAATCAATAGAAACCAATTCAACTTCGTTGAGGTATGTCTAAAGAACATTTTCTGATAGTTCGGTAGTTCGCTGATTAGTCAAATCTTAGTTGCTAGACAAATTTCTCATGCGTTTTAATTTCGTGAATATGACTGCTTTTTTTAAATCTGCTAAATTCAAGCTAACATACGCGCTAGATTTTTTAACTTTATTCAGCTCAATCCCAGTATAACAGAAAGGTTTTTTTTTTACTTTCTTCTGATCGCACTTGGGTGGATTAGGGTGCAATTGTAACTAATACCCGAAAAATCGCTTCTAAATATCATTAAAATGGTAAAAAAGTGACTTTAGAATGTTATAATTTGAACCTGTATACGGAAAATTTGATTTTTGAAGGAAATTTATCTGTAAAGTTTGAGTCAAGACGAAGAAAAAACCCACTGATAAATTGCAAATTGGTGTGAATGAACTTTTAGAATAAAAGTTTGAGAAAGATGAAAAAGCACTTAAAAAAATTTTCTTTTTTGCACCTTCATGGCGAACTCCTGACGTCAATTTTAGATATTGCACTCCAAAAATTGGCAAAGATTATTTTCTTGGTAAGTTCTAAAAAATATCTTAAGGCCGGACAAATCGGCGACCCTCGTGCGCTCACTTTTTTAAAAAGATGTTTTTTTGACACACACACATATATATATATATAGATATATATATCTATATCCCATATCTTCCTATATATAATATAGATGTTTAAAAACTTACCAGCCCCCCCCCCCAACGCCCCATCGCTCCCTTCTCGCGCCCCTTAGCCCCAGTCTCCCTAAAAATTGTTAATTCGTAGCGAAATCGTGTAACAGAGTCATGGTATCTTCCCAACTATGCACAAAACTCTGGTAGAAAGCGAGCATTGCGAGAATTTCCCAATATAGAACAAAGTGATCAGTTTAGTTATTTCATCTTTTAAAAAAGATAAAATCACAAAAAAGTGATTTTCGAATTCGATTTTCGATTTCCATAATCGAATATGGAAACAAGTACTTCTTACACAATGAGTTTTAAATAACATTATTTCCTTATTAAGACAACGCTTTATAAAATTTGACAAATTAAAGATTAATCTATTTAATCTTATAAATTACTGAAATACATAATTTAATTATCTAATTTAAGACGTATCCTGAAACCATACAGCAAAATTAACATGTTAAGTAGTTTATTACAGACATTTAATAGCAAGGATAAAGACAATATACGTACAATGATTTTGCTGACTACACCTTAAATTCTTGAATTACTTCTAACAAGATTTTCTTATCTATACACATGATTTTTCCATAGCCATGTACGCTGTGAATAGTTCTTAAAGCAAAGTAATTAAAGAAAAATTTTTCTATTTTATAACAAAATTAGTAAATTTGGAGTTAAATAAAATAAAAATTTTAAGCTTATTAAGTAATAGAAGTAACAAGATTAAGCCATTGGTCAGGCTGATTGACTAATACTTGTGTATATACATTTAATATCATAATTAACATAACGTATTTAATTATTTATAGATAATCTTGAATTTTCATATTAATATTCACATTTAAATGTATTTTTCATAAAGTACATTAAAAAAGTTAATAAATATTGGAGAGATTAAATAAATAATAATAATTGCTAAAAATACTAAAAAAATTATATAATAAAATAATATCAAATAATAATTATTAGATAACTTAATTTTTTACATAAAGTACTTGACGTAATTTTTACAAAAAATTATCTTTAAGATTATTTCTGTTTTCAGTGAATTAGATTTAAAAAGATGGTTTTCCGGTTTCTTGATCAGTGGATATTATACTACTGGTCATTGGCATTCTTGAAAGAAAGTCTCTTATCAAAATCTAAACAACAATTAGCTTATGCTATTTATAATGAATTACGTTCAAATTAATTTTAGATGCACAAGGCATGAGATTATCGAAATAATTATAAGTAAAATGAATTATTGACCTTAAGATGTTTAATATATTAGGTATATAAAATATAAGATCTTTTTTTTCAAAATTGCACATTTTAAACAAAAATGATATTATTTCCTAATTCATTATAGATAATATAATAATCTTTAATAGTGTGAAGCTTGAACTAATTAATTTTCTTTAAGAACTATTCATAGTATATATGGCTATGAAAAAAGCATGAGTATAGATAGGAAAATCTTGTTAGAAGTAATTTAAGAGTTCTCCACGCCACCGTAGAGCTATTGTTAGGAGGCGCGTTAGGTTTATATTTAAAGTGGTATTCGTCGCCAGTAGCCCTACAACCACTTTTGTTTTTTATTAAGGTGGAATTCTACCTCATTTTGGTTCAAAAAAGGAATTTTTTTTATTGCGGAAATTCATTTTTTCAGTACTTACAAGTCAGAAAACATTCATATATGATTGGTTTTCAAATTATTTTAATGTGAAAGATCACATTTTGAAAATGATTTCATTGTTAAAAAACCAATTTTTGAGAAATTTAACAATGGATTTTTGTTTAATTTCAAATTTTTTTATTGAGTTTGATGCATGTAAGTACATAATTTGGCTATTGTATTTTTATATTTCACATTTCTAAAAAAAAAAAAGTGAAAAAACTTAATTAATTGGTAGAGTGAACAATAATAATAAAGGATTAACTATGTTTTACCTTTAAGTGTGTTTTACGCAATACTTATATTTTGAGATTTCAAAACTTTCCCAGAGTCTCGATTTTTTTTTCAATCTGAATCTAAATGAACAGTGACATTAGTTTCTATCTCTAGAATAAAAATTACTGATCATTTATGGAAATTTTTAAAATCTCTATCGGGTGTTCATAATAAATATTGTTAAAAATATGTTATACTATTCTTTTTTGCAAATAAAATTATTCAAAATATAATTTTATTTGTCATTAAGATAAAAATGAGTTTCATACTTAAATTTTAAGTAACTTTTCTTGTATTTTGTATTAAAAAGTGAGAAAAACTTTGAGTAACTGTATTCGATAAAAATGGGGATATTTTGAATAAATCAGTTTAGCTTATAAATTAAGGCTCAACCAATAAAATGTTTTGAAATTTTAGTATGATATTCGATATTTCATACCAAATATGATATAAAAATTTTGATAAGGTAAGTAATAATGAAAAAAATTTAGCAAAAAAGGTAGAGTTCCACCTTAATGACATGTGCTTGAGAATACGCAACGTAATTTATGATGACAAAGTAGAACTTACTAAGAACATTGAACGTTGCAATTTAAAAAATTCTTAGCAAGTAGCGAGAGGTACAGTAATAAAAAAAAAATCTTAATTTTTCAGCGCAATAGCAAATTTAATATACAAAATTGACGTAAGGGTATTTCATTGCACTGAAGAAATTAATATTCTACAAGGAAATCAAGATTATTGTTTTTATTATGTTGCCTAATTCTTAATGGCTAAAAAATAAAGAATCTGAAAATAGATAATTATTGGAAAGAACATAGACAGTTGTTGGAAAGAGCACAGACAATTATTGGAAAGAATATAGACAGTTATTGGAAAGAACGTAGACAGTTATTGGAAAAAACATAGACAGCTATTGCAAAAAGCATAGACAATTATTGGAAAGAACATAGACAGTATTTTTTCAAGTCTTACTATAATTTCGAACAGCTTTTCACGCACCCACTTGGGTACTATTGTGAGCGCGTTGAAATTTTAATGAAAAGCTATTGCAGGATGCAACGCAAGATGACAGTGTTTGGCTTCGCGTCGACGAGAGTCCCCCGGAAGAACACATAAACGAGCGTGATAATCCCGATGTTACTGAAGATGAGGAGCGTTTTGAGGTACAAAATGATGGAATCAGGTGCCTAATCTGGATGCCTATGAGATTCAATCCGCTAATGACGCGAAAAGACAGATATACATGATATACAAGATGTATGTCATGCTATCGCGTAACTTATATCCTCGAAATACGTTTCGCGCAGCAAATCGCTACGCAGCATGCATTACTTTTGACGATGCGACCGAAAATTTTAGAGAAGTTATCCGTATCATGACTACCCTCCATTATTTGAAACAAATTTGAATTAGGCGATGGGGAGGGTCAACCCTTGAAATAAAAAACATCACTTCACATACTACGCTCCAACTTTTCGCTGAAACTTATTGTCAGCCTCATCAGGGAACTGTTTATTGACAAAAATAAGAAGTATTTACATTATGAATATCGTTCTCACAAGCGTTTTTTAAATTGACAAAAATCAAAGAATAAAAACTTACAATAATCTCAATCACATATAAAACCAAAAAATTATTTTGTAGTAACAACTACATTGTCAATAAATTCAATAAATTCAAGAGTCACATTATAACATTTATAGATGACTGAATTCGGAGAAATTTATCTTAGAGTATTTAGTCATAGCCCTTTATGTTATTGTCCAGCAGTATACAAACATGCGAGCAGAACGGTAAAGGCGTGTGTTTGTATATCTATATGTGTATATCGTGAAAAGTATTGTTATGTTTTACATAGATTGATGAGTCTATTATATTGTGTATTTAAAAATTTCGTATCCTCGTGTCTATCAATAGTATGCCCATTACTTATTATGTGTAGCATTTCTAAAATTCGTCTTTTATTAAAACTATGTTCTCTGTCTACTATTACAGTATGTTCCCAATCAAAAAAATGATTAGGATTTTCAAAAATATGTGTAGGCACCGGCATTATTTTTTCTAATTTTTTCTACCGATTTTTTATGTTCTTTAATTCGAGTTTCTAAAGAACGTTTACTTTCACCTATATATAGGCTACTACAACTACCGCAATTGAATTTATAAATAATTCCCGTCTCTTTCCATTTGCAATTTTTGTCTTTGCCTAATTTTATGATATTATCCATTTTTTTATTCATGAGGGGAACACAACGAACATTGTATTTTTTGAGTAGTTTTGCAGAAGTATAATAAAATTTCTCTATAAAGGGCAAGGATAATGTCAAAGTCGGCTCAACAGAATTGATGGTAGCTTTTTCAATCGTTGTATTTTTAAATTTGTGATAACGTATCCTACTTGAAATACAGGAATCTATGAAATCCGTAGGATAATTGTTATTGCTTAAAATATTTTTTACCATGTCAATGTTTTGTTTGTGAAACGAAACATGAGAAAGTAGAATGGCCCTATCAATTAAGTTAGACACAATATTACGTTTTTGTTGTGTGGTATGGTTTGAATTAAAATTTAAAATTCTGCCTGAACTAGTTTTCTTTTGGTACCAATTAGTGATAATTTTTCTATTGTCTTTTATAAGAGTTAAATCTAAAAAGTTAATACTATTCTTGACTTCAACTTCATGAGTGAATTGTAAATGTGGATTATAACTATTGAAAATGTCTAGAGAGGTTGTAAAAATTCCTTATTTATGCACATTATTGTATCGCATCAACATACCGGAAATAAAATAACAGGATGCAATTGAAATCGTCTTGCAATTATTGTAAGCGCTGGACTTCTAAATCTTCCATTACTAAATCGTCGAAGATGGGAGAAATTGGTGAACCCATGGGACTACCAAATATTTGTTTATAAATTTTGTCATTAAATTGAAAAAAGGTATTGTTGAACAAGAATTTTACCACCTCTATGATCTATACATAAGGAATTTTCGAACGGCTGTTTATTTCAGAAAATCTTTTATCTAGACTATCAATGACTAACTGACATGGAACATTGGTAAATAACGAGGTAACGTCGAGAGGCCATAATATATAATTTGTTGGAATGTTTATATTTGATATCTTATCTTTCAATAGAAAACTATTATCAACGTGTGACACGGGCATTTTTAAAATGGAAGAAAGATCACTATTTAGAATTTTAGCCAGTAGATGAACGGGGCTGTTGATAGTCGAAATAATGAGTCGTAACGATGCGCCGTCTTTATGGATTTGGGCAATCCATAAGCTTCATCTAACACTGTCTTGGTTTGTGTAAGACTGTTGTTGTGATGTTTTTTTGATAGATAACACAGGCCCACAAAAAAAGTATCTTGTACTTTTGACGAGACAGGTATATTCTTATGTATTTTTTATCGCTGAATCCAAATTCACAGTCAGATTTAGGGGTTCTACAGTGATTTTTCGAGAAAAACGCAAAAAACGTGATTTAATTATTAATATTTTTTAATTTTTTTTTTAATTTTTTTTTTATTATTACTTTTTTTTACAAAGATAAAATTAATCTGAGTTTAAATTTGAATTCTACACATCAAAATACATCAAAAACCATAATTTCATTTTTTTTTCGAAGAAATTTGTCTATTGCAGGGCTTTGAAAACGGTGGCAGAGCATAAAAACTTATAATATCTGAAACTGCAAACGTCTGATCTGTTTAATTAACAGGCACACAAAAAAAAAATTGTATCTACTTATGAACTATGTTTTCTTACGTATTTTTCGACGCTGAATCCGAAGTTTCAATATAAATATAGTCTTCCGCAGTATATTTTGATGTTTCCGAAGGAAAAACCTCATTTTTCACGAATTTTTCATGGTTTGTAGAAAATAAAAATAAATGGAGGAGAGATACGATTAATTTGACTTCAGAATTGAATTTTA
>JAPYZO010003938.1:0-11879 GCA_030522905.1 Torymus flavipes | reverse complement strand
TTTATAGCGGGGTTTGAGAGACTGGGTAGTGCTGTGAAGTAAAAAAATCTGAAATTGATAGGTTAAAAATGCAGGAGTGAATTGATAATTTAGAAAAATATCTCTTCTTTTTGTGGTGAATAATATATTATAAGCTTTTAAAGATATTTTATGTAACTTTTCAAAAAATGTATTATTCCTAGTAATCTTTTTTTAGTAAATTAAAAGAATATTTTACTGAATTTTCAAAAATTTAATACATTTATAGATTCCATAAATTTTTAAATTGTATAAATTTATTATTCTGATAAAAAATAAAATAAAATATTGATTTTTTATGAATTATACAATTTGGCCAGATATTACACGTAAATTTTAAGATTATAATTTTGAAATCTATTACTAAAATAAATTAATAAAATGTAGTATTTGTCGAAAGTACAAAAGATAAAAATTTTAATCAACGAGAAACGTGTAGAAGATAATCAATAAAAATACAAGCTACGTCTATATTCTGTTCGTTTTATATGTGATTTGCTTTGCAGCAATAAAATGTGGTTAATCAATTCGAAGCTCAATGAGGCTAACTTTTTAGCTTAGCTATACTG
This sequence comes from Torymus flavipes, assembly GCA_030522905.1. Taxonomy (NCBI): domain Eukaryota; kingdom Metazoa; phylum Arthropoda; class Insecta; order Hymenoptera; family Torymidae; genus Torymus; species Torymus flavipes. The sequence continues at coordinate 11,292 of JAPYZO010003938.1, read as the reverse complement.
TGGTGGTGTCTTACGGAAACCATCCAATTTTATGACGCTCTAAATTTCTCGAAACGGATATGTACAACCACACGCGAATTTCAGGAAAACTTTTCATTCTAAGTGTATATAAAGTTGACTTGTCGCTATTAAATAAAACCTTAAGTGAAACCAGTTTAATCTTTTTCAGAAATATTTTATGTAATTTTCATTTTATCAATTTATTTATTCATCAGTTTATTTTTGTATAATAAAGCGAGCATAATTAAATAACATTTGCGGTTTATGAATTTTATTGCATTAATATTACAATCATACACATGCATGCGCAATTTATGTTTTCATAAAGTATGAAGTGATACATATAAATTCCGGGAAATTAACAATTTAATGAACTATACCAGTAATTGAAAACAATCGATAAACTGAAATAGCATTCAGTGTAAATTCCATAAAGTTAATTAAAAATGCAAAATAAATTCAATAATATTAACCTGCAAACTCAAACAGATCATTTAAACACATTGCCGTTAGAATTTCTAATTTCGTTTCTATTTATATTTCTAAAACGTGATTTTTCCTAAACTCCGCGAGCAATTATCGCGGCATTTGGGGCAAACAACCTTGAACTAATAACCCACAAAAGACCGAGCAAATGTACACATACAACACATACACATACACACTCGGTTAAAAAATATGGCTTCATTTAATTACAAAACTTTAAATTCCTCGCGCTAAACTCGAGCGATCGCTCCCTTAAGAAAACACACAATAGCCACCGGGGGTGTAGCTCGGAAAGAGAGGAAAAAAAGCAAAGAGCGAGAGAGAAAAGTGGGAGTAGAATTAACGGGTATAAGTGCCAAGACCAGTCTGCCCGCTCTAAAATTAAAGAAAAACCAAGTAAAGAGATATCTTTTCTTCATTTCCTTCGTTGCTTGAATTTTCCGCCAGCTTCTTTGTAACGCGTTTGTGCCTCGCGGCTATAATACGGTAAATATGATTCGAAACTAGTTTTTTTTGCACATACTTTACATAGTTTTATAGAAAAACGTAAAAAAATCAATGTACATTACAGAGAATGAATTCTTAGAATAGTTTTCTTGCCTTATACGTGCGATAAGAGATATGTCCGTATGCATTAATATTGCATCAAACGCGCGTGTTTGACCTGGAAACTCAGCGCATAATAAATTGATTAATCTCTTTAAAAAGAAACGTTTTTTTTCCTTGTATGGAAATGAGTCTTTTAACCCAGTTTCGAAAAGATAGATCAATTTGTTAAATGCATGTCACTTTTTACGCGGAATTCCGGGTACTCCATAAAATTATTGGAGAGTGCTCTTCACACATTTAGTAATTACGCTAAGTCTTTTGTCAATTACGATATTTTCGACTGCATTTTCACACGGTTATTCGCTACCTTTTAATAAAATTTTTTTAATCAATTTGTCAAAATGCTTGTAAAATTTTACAACAAACAGTTATCTTATTTAATATTCAAAATGACTTAAAAAAATATCACTTTCTTTTCTCATCTTTCGGCCCGAAATCACTCTCATAATACGTACACCCCACATATATACCGAAACCCAGAAAGACACGTACGGTCAGTCGCTCTAAGCTTTAATTAAACGCGGCCGCGACCGTGTATTTATGCGTCGCCTAATGCGGGCCACTCTCACTCTCTCTCTCTCTCTCCCTCTCTTTCGGCACGCTAAATCTATACACACTCGCATAGCCTCGCGAGTTTGCCCATATAGCATCGACAATCGCGCTCGCATGCACGTGCGGTGTGCTAAACGAGCCGTGCTTTCCCTCTGCACGTTTACGAGTTCTTGCATTTTTTACGGGGCCACGCTGGCGCCGTCGTTTATTTTTTTCCTCTTTTCCGAGCGTATCGGCTTTTCCGCTTCTATATAGCTAGAGAAGCTTCGCTCGCTTTTCTCGCGCGCCCAGGAATATATTTACGAGGAGGAGGGCGGTGGAGGGTGACTTCGCTTCTTTTTTTTATTGGGTGATTTAAAAGTTTCTTTTTTACAGAGCGAGAGTGAGCGAGAATATATAGGGAGATGGATTGTCGAGGGCGAAGATTGTCGAGAAAAGGCGCAGTGGTTGGTCGAAACAAATGCGATGGCAGATGCCGAGATGTTAAGATTGATTTGTGATGCTGCTTTCGCGATTTTTTTAAATTTTCTTATTGCTTCCTCCTAGAGGAAGCTTTGTGATAGTATTTTTATAATAATAATTTAATTTTGTCGAGTTGAAAAAGTGTGAACGATAAATTACATTATCCGAGCATCTTTGCGCTTTATCTCTACAGAAAGCGAAATTCGAAACAACGCAAAGAGAAGCCCCATAAAAATACAAACACATTAAAATACGAAAGTGTAATTCTTATAATAATATCAGCATCAGCGAACTTCCAGCGACGTGAAACTGCTACGACTAACTCGTATAACTGCCACGCCATTCGACAGCAGGGGAGGAGTATCTTCACGAGGACTGATTCAATTTCAAAAAGGAGCGCGCGAGAATCGTAAAATCAATTTACCCTCCATATATACCGTTAACGTTTGAATTCCCCTCGCAAGTTTAACCGTCGGCAGGCAGAGGCGCGTAATATAAGCCGTAAAAGCGCTCGCGCGGAGAGGAAAGATGCTCGGGGGACGATCGACGAGGCTCCGGAGTATTCGCATTTCTTTGATTTATATGTATCGCCCCGTCGTCCTTCACCCATATATATGTATAAACGTAGGTCTCGAAACGAATTCCGTGCGCACACGCGGCCGAGTATTTGTTAACCAAATGCGCGCGCGCGCTGACGCGTTCGCGGAAAAATAAAGATGGATGGCGAGAGGAAGGAAAGGGCGTGTTTGCAAACATATTTCTCGCGGGAAAATTTCGTCCGAAATTAAGTATTGCGATGGTTAAGTTTTGCAGAAATATAAAATCAACGGTGATGCGATTGCTGGTTGGTTGTGCTTGAACGCGGTTAATCATTCGCCGAACCCATTTGTTTGCGAAATAACAAGGTTGAATCTGGAAGATTCCGAGAAACTCAATACCGCGTGGAGGAATAAAAACCGAATAATTATTTCATGGTAGAAAAATTTTCGATTCTTCGCGAGCTTTCGCGTTTGTTTACCAACGAGTATAAAGCTGCGCGTGGATCGGAATACTTGGCGAACCTCGAGGCGATATTGAAAAAGTACGTAACAAGATCCATAACGATACATACCTCGCGTAAACTTCGAGTTTGTCTTATTTTTAGTTTTCCCGCGCGCACGTTCTTAATTACGCCAATTACGATCGCTCGATTCGGTATCGTTATATGAAGCAGCAGCTTATTTCTTTTTTACGAGGCGCTGCTTGCAACTTTTTCCCCCTCCGCGCTTAAACGAGCCAAGGTCAATTTTTTTTCCCCTCCAACGGGGTCGTCGACCACCACCCCGCACGGCCGCGGCATGACATTATACACAGAGCGCAGGCACGCGAGATTCCACTTTATTATAGAAAACTGACACGTACGAATAACTCGTATACCCCTCTGGAGAGTCAGACTGTAGAGATAAAGAGAAACGTAGAGAGACGTAAACCCGATGAGTATACGAGCGGTGTGTGTTTATTACTATACTTCCCCTTCTTATATGAGCATCGCGCGCTCTCGTGTAGACTCAGGCTGCGTTTGCACAAATGGGCTCGTGCGTAAATAAGCTCGTAAACGCTCTTCTGCTCTCGAGACTATCTGTGCGTTGTTGTTTGGCTGCTGCTGCTGCCACAGCGCAGGCGCATAAATGGCCCACCGTCGCGCTTCCTATGTACGTGTGCGCTGTTTAATTATGTAAGTTCGCGGGAATTTTATAGCGTGCGAAGGAGATGCGAGCACAGCAGGAGGAAATACCGAATATAAACTTTTTACCCTTTTCACCTATCGGTTTCGTGCTATTTTTGGCTGTACATGTACTCCGTGCACGCTGGCCCAATTGTACAATGTGTATATATACACACGCGTGTTTCCATGCTCCCGGTTCTGAAATTTTCCTGTGTGTACTCTTATATCTGGAGTTATTTTTGAGATTCGTATACATGTATAACTGATGAGGTGAATTTATAAGCCACGACCGCGAAGAATACAAGCGTGACACAGGGGTAATTTTATTTCGGCACGATTGACCTACTATTGGCGAAATCTGATCGTTCGCGAATTCAAATAAAATTGTATCCTTCATTCGATTAATTTTCAAGTGTTCAGGCGATACCTTAACTATAAATTATTTTAAATCACCGGTAAAGCGTGATCTCGTTTTAATCTCTAATCATTATAGTCATCATCGATCTTCTAATAATATGCACCTACCCTCTTCCTTCCTATTTTCATAAAATTTCTTCCAATACCTTTCGCATTCTTATATTATAATTAGTCCAGACCACGCGCAAAAAAATTATCTAATACTCCCCGCCCTAAATACGAAAACCGTTCCCTCGATCGGCCCTAATTACGCAATATTAAAACCACTGCAGAAAAAAAATCCGATATTCAAATATACCCTTGCCTCTCTCTCTTTCCCCCCGTATACCAGTGACGAGCTAATCCAAGCTAATGAAACGCCGTGGCTCGCGGAATATAGATACTTTCCGCCGCGCTTAAAATTCACCGCGTACCGAGGCAATCTATATATGACGGGCGCAACTTCTCGTCGTGCATCCCGCGAGAAATAACGCTGCCGCCGCTGCACAGCACGCGGCTAATGAAACTACTATACTGCGTGCGGCCGCTCCTCGATGCGCGCGCTCGCTCGGCGAATTCAACTAAATTAGAGAGCCATTTCGCGGCGCGCTCGCGCTAAATAATTAAATACGAGATCGATACTTCGCGTGCGCGTTAACCCCTTAAGCGATGGGGCAACATAGTATACGTGTGTGTGGGTATAGGTCGAGTGCGTGCGCTCGTCAACGCCGCACGTGCGGGTGTTTGAGCGGCGCCCCCGCGCTCGTGTGTTTGCCGTATATACGCGCAGCAGAGCGCAGACACGGTAGCTCGGACGCTCATAGCTTCGCTCAAAGTACCACCCCTCCTCTGTAGCAGAGGGCAACGTGTGCAAGCGCGTATGTATGCATGCCTCCCTCTGGGCTCTCGCGGTATTTTTTTTCGCCTTTGGCAAGCGCTGGTCTATCTTGTTTGCCGTCGTAATCGTCGGGTGTCGCTGAATATAGCTCTGGGTATATACTTTTTTTTATATTCGTGGGGGTGTATTTAAATTTTTGAATTCTGTCTTTGATACAAAAGTTGTGGTGAATTTCTTTTTTTTATGGGAAAAATCGTCGGTACGTTTTATCAGGTAGTATGGTCGAAAAAAAAGGAAGAACGGTATGTGGTGTACCAAAGGAAAAACAAGCCTTTCAACTAATGGAAAAGCTTTTAAAGTTCACGCATTACGTTGTAGATGCATTAACGCATATTAAAGGGGAACAAAAAGGCGAATCCGGTTCGACGTATTCTTAGAAATCGGACGAGCGTATCTACATTGTTTTAATTTAAAATTGTTAGATCAATCTATTCTTCAATGTTAACTATATAAATTAGCTATTTTCTAGCTAAAAAAACGAACATTGTTTCCATTTCATAATTATTGTATCCATCAGAAATAGAAGTATTTATTTCAATAAATTGATATTTTTAGTAACAGTAAAACCTTTAGATGAATTATATTACTTTTATAAATTTATTTTTGCTAAACGTGCTTCCATTTAATTAACACATTACTATAAAATACCTCCAAGTTCTACCAGGAAAGTTATGCTTCTTATTTCAACTGAAAATCAAGAAATATTTGCGAATTTTTACTTCTCCGTAACTACAGCATAATACCGTGAAAGAACCCAAACGCACTTCATGCCAAGTCAGTAAATGGTTCTCATTGCGAGATAAAAAAATTACTTCTCCAGCTAAATACTATGCAACTATCTCCTTCCGTTCTAATTACCCTGGGCAACCTTTATAAGTTCCCGCACTCTTGATATTCTCTACTTGCCATAACGCCGCAACAGCCATGTCATAAACAACGCTATAAAAAATATCCTCTCTCTCTCGTAATTCTTCCCCGGTACCTACCTTTGCACTCCTCCTACGCTCTTTTCGCTCTCTCCCTTGATGTGAACGTGGGCGCATGTTTCCGCAAGGCCACTGAGGCGCGCCGTACTATATTTGTACACACAGTTCACGCGGGCGTTCCATTTTCCGTGGCGGGGGAGAGTTTTGTCTGTATGCGTGTATCTGTATATGTTTTTGAAGGTATAATGACCGGGCTATTCGCTCGCACGCGTAAATACGTGGGTGTGGTATCGCGTTTTGTTGTTGTGCGCAGAATTGTCCATGGTCTTAGCACGACTTTTTTTCGCGATCGCGGAAAAGATGTAAGCCGAAGGAAGAGCTATAAGAATGGCACACATACGGTTATCAAAAATAGCGGCGCTTTTGAGTTAGCGAAACTAGGCGATGTAACCCATTTGGAATAGTATAAACAATTATTGTTTATTCACAACAGGATATGAATATTGTATAAAGTTCCCCGCGTATATAATCGGCAAATAATCGCATACACCATTAAACATGTATTCGAATCTTACCGCAGAACCCGTATAGACTCGTATTTACATTTCATAATATATTCATTCGCTTCTATATAGGAGAGTACACGTGCCGTGTATATACGCATATCCCCCATCCCCTCTGCCTCTCGCGAGCGAGTCGCGTAATCGTCCCGGGCCCTTAGCACGCGCGCGCGCTCGCTCTATCAAGCTCTTTGACTTGCGAAACGCGAATTCCGACGTTATTTGCTTTCTCGCGGCAGGGCCGTTTATATTCTCTTTTTTCCTCCAGTTCACCCGAGCCCGCCCCTCTCTCTCTCCCGAACTCTTTTAAACGCGGAGATCGCTATATATACATACAACGGCGCACGCGTTTGATTAACTCCGCCCGTATTTTTCGAGAATCCCAAACTGTTATCGGAAAAAGCTCAGAATTTCGACGAATATACGTATATCCGTTTGACGACGACAGGAGTAAAATGACGCTAGAAAGCGGGAAAAACATTTGAAAACTAATCAAGGATGCCGTACCGAGCGTGCACGAACAAAATACGCGTTTTGTCATGGGAGCCAATGATGGGGGGTGATGTTTGCGAGCCTCGCGACATATGGTAATCGTCGAATGAAAAATTCCTGTTCGACGATCAGGAGACGTGGAAAATATTGGGTGTTTTAGTAGATAGAAGGGATGTGAATCTCCAACGTTATGTATGTATGCGAAACTTTTGTGCGCACTCGTCGAAATATACTTCGCGGAGAATTTTCGATGGGCCGATGTGAACGGCTGCTCTCGTAAATGAATTGTTGCACTCGCACGGCTATTGTTGTTGCGAAACAGTAGTTTATTATTCAGCGCCTGCTGCTCGATTTCGTTTGCCCGAATAAGTTTGTATAAATTACGCGTACGCGACAGAGGCTCTGTGCGTTGCGAGTTTGTATTGTGTTTTTGTCTAAATTACCTCTGATTTCGCTGTTGAACTTTGTTGAATGGGTCGTACGATGCGTTATTTGGAATTTATTTATTGGACAATATGTAGAGTCACGATAAATTATCGATGATTGATCAATTATATATAGCGCATTGTCCAGTTCATAATAAAGATAACAATAATTTCCATGATTTTTATCAAAAGAACCCTCATTTTGAGATGTATCTCTTTGAATGTAGGTATAAAAATAAAACGATTGAGAGCTCGTACGTTGACATGTACTACTTAAAAATTCTCGTGTTTTTATTTGCGTCTCTCCGCATCGATAAAAGCACCCTACTTTCCCCGGAAATGAATACCTTCGAAAATAGAAACATCGTCGTCACAGCAAACAGCCACGTTTATTTCTCGGAATCAACACGAGTATCGCAAATAAAACGGCTGCGGTCGTGGAAAAAGGGTAGTTTTTTAATTTTAAAGTTGAACGACCCCAATTAGCGAATGGAATCTGGCGGTTAGAGCAACACCGGCGCACATCGGGTTGGCACGCTAATGGCCCGTAGTGAATAGCACGCAACGTCGAGCCGAAATGAATAATTTAATAAATACGGACCCGGTACAATGATAAGCGCAGTACTTTATGCGAAATTCATAAATCTAAATGTGCTCGTACAAAAACACTGTTTGCTCGATTTTTCGAAGGCTGTTCTTTATTTTTGGGTGAACAAAACGTATTTTTGTAGATCTTTATCTTTTCATTATAAGAGCTTTTGTAACAAAAAGAGCCCAGATAAAAGCTTTATAATACTCTTATTCTAAATAGTTGCTTTAAATATATCTGTACTTTGAATTTATCAAAACTCGTTGTAAATAACGTATACAATGTAACAGTATCGCTATCGTACCAAAACATTACCAAATATGAAAACTTTTTTTCAAACTTTTCACTATCCAACTTCTTTCACAATGCCCAAACATGTACATTTCGTCCTCATTATTTTTTAAAGCATTCGCTCATATAACTAGTTCCCAAAGCGAAAGTCACGCTCTTCAACTTTTTTTCTCTCTTCCTCTTTTTCAGATGAACTTTCGAACATCCATCAGGGGAACATCACGCGGGACAAGACGAGAATCAATATTGTCCGGTCTGACGTGGGCTTTCCTCGAGGAGGCAAAAAATTGAGGTACGTACGCTGACCCAGTGCTCTCGTCATAAAATACCCGTAACATACATATCTATATATTCTTCTAAAAATACACGTCCCTCGCACACATGTGTGCATGGTATATCCGCGCGGACGGACGTGTATGACAGGGTTTTACTCTTGAAATATTGAAAGCGACGAAAAAAAATTATATCCGGGGACAGACGCGACAAGAGAAGGAGAGGGAGATAGAGAGCGAGACCTCACCGTCGGCGGTTATAAAGATTTCTCTTTGTCGCGCGCGGTCAGACCGCACGTGCGGAATACGTTTTTCACAAATGAATTTTGCACGAAAAGCTCGAGAGTACTCGGCCGCAGCCGTGCGTGGCTATCGCAATTAGCATTAATTAACATGCAGATGGCGCTCGCGCCGGGTAGCCGAAAAATTTAATCACGTTTATAGTTTTGCATGCGTTGTGCGTTTTGTCGTTTCTTCATACAGGGACAGTTTTTGTGGATCAAAATTACTGGAAAGCCGTGTTTTCATTCGATATTTAATGTCAGTTTTGGCTGGGTCGATTTAATCAAGTTTCTATTTGTCTGAATCAGTGGAATTCTCATCCGACGGAAAATTGCGCTGGAAATTCCGTGCGTGCGGCACGCTAAAATGACTATTTCAGCAGAAAATTTATTTCCCTCCGAGAAACGGAAAGAATGCATTTGGAATTTTTGCGTTTAGCCGTTTATACGACAAAGCATTTTTCTAGTATAAGTAAACGAATAAACAATTTACTACGCCAGAGTGAACAATATACCTTCGACACGAGGTTCCACCAATATTCGCTTTAAAAAAATAACGTTCCAGATCGATAAAAAAATTACCTTATCCATGAAATAAATAACTCTATAACACTGATACAACATTACGAAAAAAATCTCATAATCGAAATTCCCATAATCTCTTCTTTATTCTCACAATATCCATTCAAAATTCAATTACCAACTCCCTTCCTTTACCCAAAAACAATCTGCCTCCACCCTTACCCAAACCCTCTCAAGCACCCTCGCCCCACCTCTCCACGCTTAGATTTGTAGCCCCACAAAACCTCCAAACGCGGTCAAGAAGATACCCCGCTCCGATAAAAGCCCGCCACCTCGTATCAATTAGTAGTATAGCGGCAAGTTCGGTATAATAATGCCGGGTGGCGCGCTCGGATTACTCGCGCGAGAAAGAGCGAAGGCCACCGCGCGCTCTCCAATTTAATAATTACCGGAGCGGGGGGAGGATGCGCAGAGCGCGAGTGCCACCGCGGCCGGGAACTTAATTAAAACGGCGCCAAGACACGTGAGATCGTCATTTGAAATGTAAATAGGGCCCGGCAGCTAGTCTCTTACGCGCGCGTGATCGCAGGAATCCTAGGAGCGGCTGTCCCTCTGTAGCAGGACTAGGCTCCCCCCTTAACTCTGTCGTCGTCTACTCTTCCTCCATACCCTATGCAGATGTCCATTAGCCCGAGGGCTTTGCGTGTGTGCATGCACCGCGGCTTGGGTTATACGGAGAAGCAGCTCCCGCGCTTGCTTGCCTGCTCCCATCGGCGTGTATTAATACGTTTTTCTGAAGAGCGCGCTGGCACGCGAGCCGTGAAAAACTGTTGCCGCGCGTTTATGTCTTGAGGGGGGCCGGATTCGATTTTGCGGTCTCGGAGATAGTTTTTTTAAGGTATTTTAAAAAGCTTTTTTTGGGAAGTATGAAAATTCTTCTGAAATTCTTCTTGTGCGAAAGTGCTTTTGAAGATATTTATTTTTAGCTAATTATATGTGGCAATAAGGAGTAAAATAAATAACTTTGTGATCGCGTGTTCAATGTGAGACTAAATTAAGAATCATACTACTTAACACGCGATAATATAAATCGTCTGAGTATAACTGAATTTATAGAAATCTCGTGCGAGCAATTACAATTATTTTCTAAATTATAAGCACTAATGATTTTGAAATAAACATTCAACGAAAAGTGATACATAAACATTCTGTGATACAAATACAATGCTCATGTTTGCATTTACTGACATTTTGCAAATTTGTAACGTAGATTGTTATTTAAATTTTATTCATAACATATCGTTTTGAATATTAACAGAAATTTTCGCACGATATCGTTATAGCCAACTGTACATTGGATTTTCATTATATTCGTGTGCGAGAGGTATAAATTAATAAATCTTACTTAATCTGAAAGTACTATCAAATCTGCTGCTAAAGCTCAAGCTCAAGCAGTTTAAGTGAATTTACAATTCAATTTATAATATAAATTGGATGAGGATTATACATTTCGTTATAAAAATTAAATTAACGAAAGATATAGTCAGTTATGTAATCATTATTAATGCCGATTGACTATTTTTTTCGACTCACATTCCCGTTTATTCAGTCACATTAAATTCACCCCCAAAATTACTTTCAGCACGAAATTCATCTCAGCAAACTCTCGTATGGCACCTGGAAATGGAATTCGCACGCCCATCAACTCCACCTCTATAGTACTCCGCGATCGATCAATCACCGTATCAACTAAATTAAAAACTCCTAAAAACACACATAATCCCTCTTGCTCAAACTCTGACGCCCGCGAGCGCTCTCTCACCCCT